>PVKE010005261.1:0-59948 GCA_004027555.1 Craseonycteris thonglongyai
CACACACACACACGCCCTGCCCCATCAGAGGCAGCTCAGCTTATTCAGGAAAGCTGCAGGGAGCTTCCCGTGGTTCTAACCAGGGGGCTCCAGGCAGGCGCCTCTGGAAGAGTTCCACTCAGATTCCAAGAACCACTCACATCACCTCTGTCCTCCCCCCGCATCCACACACGGAGGTAACAGGAGCCCCCTAGGAGGCAGATCTTACAAAGCACATCGGAGAAAGTAAACCCCAATTCCCCAGGTCACCACCACAAAAGCCTGCATACCTGAGAAAAAGGGGGACACATGGCCCCCCACTGGCACTGGAGGAAGTGGGGCACTCACTCCAGTAGTTCTGAGAGTTTTATACTTATTAACTCATTGAATACCCACAACAACCCTGTGAGGCACTATTATTGTCCCCATTGCACAGATAAGGATGTTGAGGCACAGAGAGGTCATGTAACTTTCCAAGGTCACACAGCCAGTGTAAAGAGCCAGGATTTGATCCATTCTCCATAAGCAGCAGAACCAAGGCAGAGGCTGGTCAAGGCTGGTTGAACAGCCCCAGCCTGGCCCACCCGACTGCAGTCAACCAAGTCTCCTTCCTGCCTTCCCAGCCCCTTCCCAGCATAACCTGCTCCCTGCTTTCTATGCCAGTCGATTTCCTGAGAGCACCTTTCTATTCCACTCTTATCCCTATCTTCATTAATAATCCCATTTCAAAGAAGAAACTGAGGCTCAGGGAGGCTGCACAACTTGCCAGAGATCTAACAACCAGAAGGCAACAGATACGGGATTCGAAGCCAGACATTTGGATGCAACCCTGTCCCAGCTGCCTCAGCCTGAGCAAGCCCATCCTGAAGGCCTCCTCCAGGAGTCTCAAGTCCAGCTAGGGAGACAACACGGGGGCCCCCCGCTCTCCAGAGCTGTGTACCCACACTTCACCTCTCCCAGTTCAGACTTTCCTGCCCTTGGGTGTCCTCATTAGTCACACTCTGTCTGGGATCCACGGATTGTCTGAGTGAAAGCGGAAACAGCGTCGCAGTGTTCATAGGTCAGTCATCTGATGAATCGGCTTGGGCCCAAGCCTGCTGGAGTGTGGTCGATGCCAGAAAAGGTCGTTCTCAGAAAGAAACGGCTTCTTCCAGCCTGACACGGGCCCTGGGGGTGCTTGACTCCACGTTGGCGAGTATTTCTCAGAAGGAAAGTTGTCGGCTCCCAGACAGGAAGCCCAGGGCCGTCTGCAGGAGGAGGCCTGGGCTGAGCAGGGACCGAGAGGTGGTGGAGCCAGGGCCCAGCGAGGAAGCAGGGACTCATTCTGTCGTTTGCGGGCTGAGGAGTGAAGTCTTCTGAGGCTGTCCAGTGTGCTCATTGAAAGAGGGAAGTGGAAAACACATAATTTCTCAAAGGAGATCATTTGTGCACCTTCCAAATGCACACATTGTTCCGTGAGTCTGCAGAGAGGAAGCATCTGATAACACCCGCCTGTGTGGCAGGTGGGGTCTTGGCAGAGAGCAGAGGCTTCAGTGAAGGGAGGTGGCCAATCTGAAGTCCCTCCGGCAGGTGGATAAATACTCCCCCCAACACCCCCCTCTCCTTCACACTCTGATCCGTTAGTGCTTCCATTGGCCCAATCCAACAGAAGCCAGAGGGCAAGGGGACCCGGTGACATAATCAATAGAGTACAGAGTAGGGTGGAGAAGGCTGAGGAGTGGATCTGGATGGGCCAATAAAAAGTCCTCAGCACACGCGGGCCCGGTGCTACAACCTCTTTCGTCCATGGCATCAGCCACCATTTGTGACGTACACCTCCCTGGGCTTGACAATGGGAAAACACGAATGCCAAGGCCAAAACCCCGCGAGACACCCGGGAAGAAGAAATGACATCCATCGGTCACTTAGGCCGAGTACGGAGAAAGTCTGACCACGTCTCAGGAGCCCAGCCCAGTGCAGAAGCTGATTTTTGTGGGCAAGAAAGACAGTGATTAGGGCAGCATCTCAAATCAGCGTTCCGTGAGCAGGGGCTGTAAATTACCATTCTCTAGGCGCAGGAAGGTCCCAGAAAGCAACGCAGACTTCATTTTAACTTAGGGAGCTGTTTGTTTACTAGGCCAATGCTAGGTTTTGTTTACAAAACAACAAATTCTGCTGCCCCTGCCAAGGTCTGGACCTCCTGACACAAAGTCCAACCAAAGGCAACTTTGTGGGCAGTGCAATGGATCTCTCTGCGTCTCCAAATCTAGCACTTTCTTAGGGAGAACATGGCACAGAGCTGCCAAGCCTGTATTCCACAGACCAATTCTGGATCTTTAGGTAATTGGTACAGGCGCCATGCTGTTCAGTCTCTAAAGAGTGAAGTATGAATCAAAAGAGAGCTTGTTGGAAGAGTATTTAGACCGTGAAAGGTTCTAGATCATTTAGAACGTCTGTGAACAGTGACTGTGGGCCTCCAAGTACTAGGTAATGTCCCCCTCCCCTGGACCGTGTGATGTGGCAGCCCTGGCAGGATTCACTTTGTCACGAACTTCCTACACAGCCTTCACTGTACCCCTCAGAGTCAGGATTCTGGATCTAGCAACTAAGGGTGGTGGTGGGGACAGGAGGTCTTCTGAGTGGAGCAGGACACAGGAGTTAAGTGACGCTGATGAGAAAGGGCAGGTATGAGGGGACAGTTCAGGGAGGCTCAGGACAGGAGGCAAGTGCTGACGATGGCTGTGGACTCCCCTGCCCGGGCTTGAATCTCAGTGCCTCGACTTATCGCCTGTGTGACTTGGGGCAAATTACTTCATCTCTCTGTGCCTCGTTCCCCCACGTGCTCAGTGGGGATCATAGGGTAGTGTTGACCTCACAGGGTGGTGAGGATCAGATGAGTTCATGCATTTAAGTGCTTAGAACAGAGCATGGTACAAAGGACTCAAAAACTGGGAGCTGTGACTGCTGTTACCTGTGAGCCTGTGGGGACTCCTTGAATTCTCAAGAAGCGCAGCAGGAGGTCCTCTGTGCTGTCCCCGGCCACCCTGACACAGGCCACTCAGGCCGGGGACACGCTAGGGAGCCAGGAGGAAGCGAACTGCAGCCCTGCTGAGGTGGGTGGGGAGAGAGGCTGCGCAGCAAGGGGCTGTTTCTATGGAGCGGCTACTGATGTGCTGATGCTGGGGACACAGACATGAGCTGCGTAGAAAGGTGGCCTCGTGGACGCCCCCCAGCTCCTCGCCCAGGGCTTCTGGATGCGGCCGAGGGACCCTCGTGCTTTTGCGGCCGGGCGCAGCGCCTGTCCCGGGGTAGCACGGCGGTGGGGGCGGGGAGCGCTGAGCGTCCGGGACAGGTCTGCGCCACCGCGGCTCTTCCCGGCGATGTGGTCACGGGGGCGTGGCGGGCGGGGGCGGCCGCAGCACAACGTGGCCCCGTGCTCAGAGGAGGGGCGCCTGGCTGGAGAGTGGGCCCACGCGCGCGCCCCGGACGCGCTCCGCCAGCAGCCAAGGGCGCAGGGCCCACCCGCGCGCCGCGCGCGGGCAGCCGGAGAGGTGACGGCGGCCGGCCCCAAACCCCGCAGGTAGGTCTCCCCGAAGCCGGTCCTCTTTCTGGGGCCACAGTCTTGGGCCCCCCAGTGCATCGGGCCCCGGAAACCGCGTGCGGGCGGCCGATGCACCCGCCGCCAGCTCTGCTTCATCCCCAGCGCCGCCCCGCGAGCGCGCGGAGAGGCTGCGCCCCTGGCCCCCACGTGCGCGCCCCTGACCCCACGTGCGCGCGCGCGCGCAGAGGCTGCGCCCCTGGCCCCCACGTGCGCGCCCCTGACCCCACGTGCGCGCGCGGAGAGGCTGCGCCCCTGGCCCCACGTGCGCGCCCCTGACTCCACGTGCGCGCGCGCGGAGAGGCTGCGCCCCTGGCCCCCACGTGCGCGCGCCCCGAGCCCGTCCCGCGGGGGCGCAGCGCCTGGCACACGAAGCAGCTGCCAGGCCCGCTCGCCCGGTAGCTGCCTCCCAGCGCGGGCGCGTCCCTTTCCCTGCTCCGGGTGGGGTGTCTCCGCTGCGGTTGTCGCCTGGTTTAGCAGCCACCTCCTCGGCTGGCTCCATGACCACCTGGTAATTACTTAGAAATTAAAAAAAAAAAGTGAGACAGCTAACCCTTCATTTTCTAGTTGGCCTGTGATTGGCCGCAGGAGCGCCGGGTATGGTCGCGGTTGGCAGGGCCCTCTGCCTGGCCACGCAGGGCACCCAGGGCCACCTCAGGCTGGAGAGGAGTGAGGTGGCGAGAGGGCGCGGGAAGGCTCTTTGGGGCTCAGCGATGGGCGAAGGAGCACTGACTTGGAGCCAGCTGTGTGGCTTTGGGCAGGGCACCTGCTGTGATGGGCCTCTGTAAAATGGGCATAAATACTAGACACGGCCACCTCATAGCGGGGTGGAGGGGACAAAAGAGGCTGTGTGGTAACTATACCCATCCGCCACGATACAGTTACCAGTCGCTTCGCTTCTGCCAGCAGCCAAGGCCGCGGTGCCCACCTGCTTGCTGTGCGGGGTGCAGGAGGGGGTGGGTGGTGGGCGGGGTGACTGCAGGGTGTGCATGGACCCCCCTCCCCGCCTCCCACGGGTACGCTTCTATAAGGACGAAAGGAGAAGAATTCCTGAGCCTAGCAGAGGAAGCAGGCTGGAGCAAGATGGCTCCTTTAGAATCTGTGGATTAGAGTATCTGCCGTTGAGAGAGCTCAGTTCCAGAACCAGGGGGCCTGGGTCCAAATCTTGGCTCTTCCTCTTATTAGGGCTATTACCTTGGCGAAGTCACCTGTCTGCTTTTAGGCCTCAGAGACACCTTCTGTGAAATGGGCATGATAGTAGATCCTCCTGCCGGGGTGGTTATGAGATCTCCTAGGCAAAGATCTCGCTTTGAAAGCCTTGCAGTGCCTCTAAGTGTTACTCTGAGGTTTGTTTGTTTGTTTTGAGAGAAGGTGAGAGAGAGAAGGGGGAGGGCCCAGAGCAGTCTCCATAGTTGCACATCATTAGCTGTGACATGGTTTCATTCCACACAGGTGGATGTGGGGCCGTGTGGGGCGGGAACCGAACCAGGGGCCTCCCACAGAGGAGGCGGAAACCCTGGCTACCACCCAGGCAGTTACCAGTAGCGCCACAGTTCAACATATGGGGTTGGCTGGGCCGGGGTCAGGATTTGAACCCCAGACCTTGCATTTGGGAGGCAAGTGCCCAAACACTGAGCTATCCCGGCATCCTCACTCTGAGTTTTCTTGTTACTATTACTATTGTGTTGCACCCTCTGGGTATAGCTCACTCTAGAGGGAGAGAAAACTCATCTAACAGGATTCCAAAGTGGAAAACAGATTTTATTCTTCCTAGCTGGCTGGTTTTAAACAAGATACTTTACCTCTCCAAGCCTGAGTATCTTCCTGGGGAAAATGGACATCGCTATACCTTTCGCACTTTATACCTATAAAGTTGCTATAAAAATTAAATTCAGATAATCATATGAATGAGTCAGCCCTTATGTGATTTTGGAGGAAAATAGTACTTACGTTCCAGTTGCCTATGGCTACATTACACACCACTTCAGAAGACACTGGTTTAAAAATAACAGTGCTCACCATTTGAGCTCACGAGTCTGTGATTTGGGTAAGGCTTGGTGGGGATGCTCCTTGCAACATCAGCTGGGGCTGGGGGATCCTCTTCCGAGATCACACACCAGGTGGTGAGGCCGTGGACCCTAGCTTTGGTTCTTCCTGGGGCTTCTGTTCAGCAGGGCACCTAAATTTTATAGCAACAGCCTGAGTGACAGCAGGTGGGAGCTGCCAGTCTCTGTGGACTCAAACTGTGTCTTCCACTTCATTCTATTGGTCAAGTGGTCACAGAGCCCGCCCAGATTCAAGGGGAGGGGACTTAGACCCCACCTCTCAATGAGAGGAGTGTCCATTTCCAACTGTCTTCAATCTACCAACACTCAAACATTTTCCTTTTTGCTTTTACTTTCGTTTTCCTTTTTGCTTTTCCTTTTTTCTGGCTGTCATGGCAACAAATTAATGCACCCTTGCAAAGGATGTAGGGTTTCTCTAGAAGACCAGCAGAGGTGCAAACAGCCTTGCCTAGGTAAGGCCTTACCCCAGAGCCCGTTGGCTCAGGATCAGTTTCTCTGGGCCTGGCAGGGCTGAGGGGGCAGGCATCCTATGTGGTGGCTTCTCTAGTGTGTGTTCCTCCGGAACCTCTGAGGCTCCAGTCCCCAGCTCTGCCAACCCCATGCCTGTAAAGCGAGAGGGCGATGCTGGCTAGAGAATAAGTTGGATTCAGAAAGCTCGATGTTAGCAGGTGGCCCAGGCTGAGTTAATGAGCATGTCCACAGAGCTCAGTTCCCCGGAGAAGTCAGTCTGTTTTTCAGTAGGACTGCTGTGTGGGTGTTTGGAGCGACTGTTGTCACACGTTATTAGGTTATTAATTGAAGGGTTGCAGCACTCCGGGTAAGGAGGCAGGAGGCGGGTGGGGGCCGCAGGCCTGGGGTCGCCATGGCAACCTGCAGACCTGTGGCTTGTGCTTTGAGCATCAGAACAGGAAGGTACCCCAAGCAGCTCAGACCTTCTGAGACCACAGAGTCTCCAAAGAGAGACCAAAGTCTTCCTATCAGCATCAGGCTTCCGTTGTAATGCTTTCCACAGCAAGCCACCCACCCACGCCCTCAGAGTCAAAACCAACCCTCTTCCTGTTGCCTCATCCCGTATTCTGACGGTCTCCCCCCAGTTCCTTAGCCCCTAACTTCAAGGTCAGCTACACCACCCTTCCAGTTGGGCTGCAGAAGTAAATGGAGTTTAGATTCATTGATTCAAGCAAACACTCCACACATTTTGGTGCTACAGTTATTTTGGGCCAAAAAACACCACTGTCTTCTCCCTGGCAGGGACCAAAAACAGACCCTCTTTCTTCCTGATGGAGGAGGAGGTGGGCATCAACGAACAGTCGTGCAAATCCCCATGGGTTGCACTGGTCATTATTACAATGCAGTTCATTCAGACCTTGACTTGAACCCCGGTGCTGTCACAGCAGGTGGGCCCAGTGTGATTACAAGGGTCCTTAAAAGTGGAAGTGGGGATGGTCAGAGTCAGAGAAGGAGACGTGACCAGGGGAGCAGAGGGCAGAGAGAAGCGATGTGAGAGGGATTCAGTCCCCCTCTGCTGTCTGTGAAGACAGCAGAGGCCATAAGCCAAGGAATGCCAGAAGCCTCCAGAAGCTAGAAAAGGCAAGAACGTCCCTCAAGCCTCCGGAAGGCATGCAGCCTTGCAGGCAGTGAGGCCCGACGTGACCATCAGATGTAAGAGAAGAAATTCATGCTGCATGAAGCGGCTGGCTTTGCTGTATCTGGTGCCAGCAGCACCAGGACACACAGTGGGCAGGAGCCCTGTCGTGGGGGTCAGACAGCTCTGTTCCCAGCTCTGTCGCCCTGGGCGGGTGGCTGGTGTGCTCAGTCTCAGTTGTCGCGCCTACGAAACAGGGATAACCCCGCCTCACGGGCCTGGTGAGGGAGCAGACAGGAAACATTTGAAAGGTGCTCAGCACGGTACTGGGTGCAAAACACAGGCACCCGACACGGCTGTCCGGGACTGGGCTCCCGCCTCCCCGCTAACAGCACCAGGGCCGTGGAGCCCGCCCCGTTGGGAGGATTGCTATTGGTGCTAGTCGTCTTCTGGGTCCGTAAAGCCAGTCTTAGCTCACACCTGGCCACTTGTGAACCTGCAACAAAGCAGCAGCTGTGTCAGCTGGGCGACGTGAGCGCAAGCTCACGGGTAAGTCAGAGAAGGCCCCGCAGGCAAATGGCTGATGGCTCTCAATGGAGCTGCTTGTACTTGCCAGAGCCCTGGAGGAGCCCCGGGGCCGTCTCCCTGAAGCAGCAGAGTAGCCTCAGAAACAAGGTCATGTACCATAATGGGGGCCTGACCCGCCTGTCCTGCCCCCGCTCAGCGTCCGCTGGCCTGAGAGCGGTGCTGCCGCACCCACGGTCCTCATCAAGGCGTCCTCACTAACACGTGTCCCTGATTCTCACAGAGGTCCTCTGGCTCTGCAGGCACTCGCTCTCCAGGCCACGCTGTGGAGGTGCAGGGACTATCCCCACAGGCTGGCCCAGGGCCTCGGCTCTTACCCTCCACCCTGTAACCACAGGGTGGCTGCCATGTGCTAGAGGCCTCGCAGGGTGCCACTAGCTCAGAAAAGTCTCCAGAGCCTTCCCTGTGGTGACACTGTGGGGACCGGGGGGCCCCGAAGGCTTGGTGGCCTGGGCCCTGTTGCCCTCCGAGTGGCCTCTAGAGCAGCTCAGAAAAGCCCATGAGCCCTTCAGAGCCCAGGTGCGGAGGCAGGTGTTTATGCTGGGGGCAGCCAGGGACAGCCTGGCTCAGCCCCGCCCTCTGGGCTCATGCCAGTGTGGTCTTCAGTGCTCAGGACGCTGTCACTGGGCCTGAGACAGAATGAGAACATGACTTCAGGGCAGAGGCCTGGTAGAGCCAGAGAGGTGGGTCCTGACAGCCACCGTGAGGTCCCTGCACCCCATGGGCCCAGGCACCTCCCGCTTCGCCAAACACCACCCTCTGCTCAGAGGCGGCTCCAAGATTCTGCCACTTCGGACTTAAGGGCAGACGTTTGTTGTGGGGAACTAGGCCAGGGGCCTTCTCTGGGGGTTACGTTTTTATTCCAAACTGTCTGTGGCTCTTGAGGCACAGATGGCGATGGTTAGATGTCTGTGTGTGTGTCCTGTTGGGCTGGGCCGCCCTAGGGAGAGAACCAAGCGTGTGTGTCCTGGGGGACGCCAGCCACTCGGCACTAAGCCGGCCCTGGACTCCGAGCCCACCCGCCTGTTTATGTGACATCGGGGAAGGCAGCCACGCTCCCAGCTCAGAAGCGGCCCCCGTGTCTGCTGCACAGACCGCACCACCACGAGGCCCTGCCTTCACAGCAACGAGCCCAGGAGACCCCACGAGGGCCAGCTGCAGGGGGCAGCATTAGTTTGGGGGGCCCAGGCCCCACACAGGGGGTCTTTTCCTGGGACCCCTACAATCCAGTCCCCCGACAGGCCTCTATCAATTTGCTCTCCAGAGAAGACCAGTCGCACGGACCACCTAACAGAGCAGGGGGCACACAAGCCCCCAGGGACCCCCATGTATAGGGAGCTGGCATCTCGGCCCTGGCAGTGCTCCAAGGACTCCACCCCGAGGGACGATGTTGAACCACGATAGTGCGGCTCCTGAAGTGGGCAGTGGGCTTCTCGCCTCGTGGCTCTATCGTTCCGCTGAGACCCTGGTCCAGAGCCCGTGCGGGGGCTGCGCCTGTTTCCCCGCCTGGATGAGGAGGAGGCTGGGCAAAGCTCCAGGGGTCCCGCCAGCCCTCTGTGCTGGGAGTGTCACAGGTGCTCCTGAGAGCCGGACGACCCCAGGAGGCCAGCACCCTGCTCCCTGCCCTGGCTCCACGGCTCCAACCCCCCTGCCACCCACCAGGCTTCTGCATGCGGCCGCCCTCCCCGCGGGCACCTCCCCGCGGGCACCTCCCCGCAGGCACCTCCCCACGGGCGTGATCTCGTTCATCTGGGCTGGGCCCGGCTCTGCTTTTGTTTTATCAGCTCCCTCGGTGTTTTTCTAAGGGACGGGCAACCCTCTGACCCAGATGTTGGTTGTAGTGACCGAGGGCGACGGTCTGGGTGGGAGTGGAAACAGTCGGCTTCCCCCTCCTGGCCTGTCGTGCGGCTGTCCTCACTGGGGTGGGTGGCATGTTCTAGGTTCCTGAGCATCACCTGATTGGCTCAAGTGAGGAGCGCTGGCTCGGGGGTTCAGCTGCCTGTAGCTTCTCCTGATAGCCCGTGGGTGCTTGAAGGTGGTTTGATGGGTAGACTTAGCGCGCCCGTCCCCCTGCCTGGAGGTCCCCGTCCCTAACTCAGCCCCTCGGGGTTGCTCCCTGCCTCTGTGGGGTGTGGGAAGGGGGTTAGGGATGGTGGCGGGAGCAGTGCTGCCGCCCTCACCCTGTGGCTGGCAAGGGTTCCTGGGCAGCTGCCCGCCTGACACTGGATCGGACTCCCGGAGCTCACGTGATTCTGCCTCAGCTCTGGACCAGGCGGCCTCCAGCTGGGGTTTTCTGGATCAGGCTGGGGGGCGTGTCTGCGGGAATCGCCCGAGGGGCGGTGGGTCCTGGTTGCAGGGCTGCTCTCAACAGGGGCTTTCTGTCTCCTCCCCCAGGCCTCCGGGAACGCCCCGGGGAGCCGGGCGGTTTGACGTTTGAGGTGGAGCAGAACCTGAAGGACCTGGGATTCCCCCGGGACCGACTCTCCCAGACGGCTGCTCTGTGCCTGCTCCTCACCTGGCTGAAGGGAACTCCGCCTGCCTGGGGTCCGGAGCCAGAGCAGCAGGCGGTGAGTCCAGCTGTCTCCCAACTGATGATCGCGACCCGCTAGTGGGTCAGGAGATCAATTCCACAGCTCGTGACCCGCCTTTAGGAAAAATAAGAGAGAAGTGATCAGAGTGTGTCGGAGGCGGTAGGCTGAGCCCTGCTTTGGGGAAGTTTGTGTGTGTGTGTGTGTATGTGTGTGGAGAACGTGTGTGCTGAGTTGTAGCGTCAAGTGTATTTCTTGCTGTGGTTTGTGGTCAAGAGAGCTTAAAGGCAGCGAGCTGGTGCCGACGTGTGGGTTCTGGATTCAGGTCCACCTGACTTACTATGTGACCCTCAGCCGCTGGGTCAGCCTCTCTGGGTTTCGGGTGCCGTGACGGGAGCCCCACCTGGTCACAGCGACTCCGTGAGCTCAGATGGGATCAGACCTGGATCTGGTTACAGATTCTGTCTCCTTGTTGTTGCTGCTCCTGGCTTGAGGCATCTGCGGGACCCGGGGACTCAGGGAAAATACGGCCTGGTTTCCACTCCTGTCTCCCAGGGAAGGAGCCTCTGACACCAACACTTTGAAGGGAAACGAAACAGCCTTGTTTAAAGCGTGAGGTGGTTTGAGCAGCTAAAGGGAGGGAAGCTGGGTCTGAAGGGAACTCCCGCCCCTTGGGCTCCGGGCTCCCCGGCACCGTGAGTAATTGTCTGTGTGTCTGTGTGCATCACACGGAGGAGACGGACAGCGAGTTAGACCACTGTTCATGCACCAACTGCACTCACAGCGGGCACCTCCTCCTGGCTCGGGATGTGCGAGAGGCTCTGACCTCGCGGCGAAGCCCTTCCGCTCGGGGCCTGCTTTCTCTTGGTTGTGAAAGTCCCCAGAGCCGCCTCTAGGTGAGCGTCTGTCAAGGTTTGCTGGGAGGTGTTGGGTTGCCTGTGTTTCTCAGCCGGATGATCCAGTGTCTGACGTCTGACGGACAGGCAGCGGCTCCTTCTTTTGATTCTTTGCCCCGCCCCCACCCTCCGCCTTGGGAAACCACAGCTGGGCTCCCGGGTTTTCTCCAGTCGGTGTTGCGGAGATGGTTGATCTGGCAGAGCCGCCTCCAGGAGCAGGGGGCTGGCCTGGGACGAAGCTGGGGGCCCTCGCGGTGGCGTCTGTAAGGACTGCAGCTGAGTGAAGCCCGGAGGTTGAGGGTGGCCGCTCGGTGGCAGTCATGACACAGACAGAGAGCGTAAAGGGACGCTTGCGCCAGGCCGAGTTCAAAACCTGGCCTCCTGCACTGCGCCTGTGGCGTCTTGAGCAGGTTGGCCCACCTCGCTGAGCCTCAGTGTTTTCCATCTACAAAATGGGCGCTGATGAGGATGGTGTTGAAAGAGGTGTGCCCGGCATGTGGAGGGTGCTCAGCAGACGTGGCTTGGTGCTTTCAGTCCATCTGTGTCTCTCCAAATGGACACTTCCGTATCCGCTTTGTCCTTTGATTTTTGAGGAGCAAGGTTCCTATGGAGACCTAATAGAGGAGGGACCTCCCTGGCATCCCAGGGGCATTCAGGGGCCTGTCCTCAGGGACTGTGAGGAGACTTGGGAGAACAAGCAGGACACTGACCAGCTCAGGCAACGTGGAGGCCACAGTGTCTCCTCCTTGTCCCTTTCCTGCTTCTATTAATGATGTCTCTACTGTCCCAGCACCCAACCCCACACCCTCTCCCACCTATCTATCTACTCACCCATCTATCAACCATTAACTCATCCATCTACCATACCCATCACCCATCTAACCATTCACATACCCATCCCTCCAGCCATTTACTCATCCACCCACTATTCATCCATTTATCTACCTGTTTACTCACATTTTCCATCTACTTCCTCTTCCATCCAACCACCCATCTACTAACCTACTCATCTACCCACCCACTTACCTCTCCACCCATCATCCATCCATCCAACAAATAATCCTGAGAGCTTCTAAGTACTAAGCACTGAGGAGGTTTCAGGTTTGTCCCTGACTATTTCCCACCTCCCTTCTAACTAGTTGTTGCGTGTCTCCTCTCAGGCCCTCCTCCCAGATCCAGTCATGCCCAAAGCTACTTTTCATTCCCCAGAGGTGCCCGTTCTCTCTTGGATTTGGTCTGTCACACACATTGTTTCTACAGGTAGAAGCTCCCCTCTGCTCAGGCAACTGTCCCCACTTCTTAGCATTACCTGCTGCTCAGGAAGACGTTTGTGGCTGGGTTAGGTCATCTCTTATGAACCCCCTTAAAGTCTCATGCTCACCTTAGGAGTCGATTTACTTTTCTGCTCCCCTCTCCCATGAGACTAACTTGAGTTACACTGGAGGCCAGTGCAATGCCTTCCATAGAATAGATACTCAATAGGCATCTGTTGTGTGAATGAATAAGTGAATGGGAAAGTGGACAGATGGATGGATGGATAGATGGATGGATGGGTGGATGAATGGATGGATGATGGATGGATGATGGGTGGGTGGGTGGATGGATGGTGGGTGGATGGGTGGCTGGCTGGCTGGCTGGATGATGGGTGGATGGATGGATGATGGATGGATGAGTGGGATGGATGGATGGGTGGATGGATGGATGATAGGTGGCTGGGTGGATGGATGGATGATGGGTGGCTGGCTGACTGGATGATGGATGGATGGATGGACAGATGGACAAATAGAGGATGTTTGGAAAGCATTGAAGGTTTGAAGCAGGAATGATTAGGTTAGAAATGTTATTTAGAGGATGGCTTTGAGGTTGGTGGGATGGGGACTGACTCTGATAGGAGGCTGTTGCACTGATTCTGGGAGGAAGTCTTCAGCAAGCCAGTCTGGGGCTAGTGAAGGAGATGAAGAGGAGGAGATGGACGTGAGAAATATTTTGGTTGAAAATGGTAGAACTGGGTCATGAAGTGAACGCTGTGGGTGAAGATGAGGGAGGAAGCTGAAGGCCAGCTATCCAACATGAGTGACTGGGCAGGTAACAGGTACGTGGAGAAAATAATGGAAGCAGGATGGGCTAAGCAGGTCCTGTATGGTGGCAGGAAGCTGGTTATGTTAACCTGCTACTTGGGAAAGAGTAGTGAGGTCTGGGGGTCCTGAGGACGTAGATGGGGTTGAAACCACAGACAATGGCTCCCACAGAGAGTGTGTGTGGAAAGAAGAAACCAGCATTAAATGGGAGTGGGATGGGGAGGCTCGCAGCACCCACTGCCTCGGGTGGTAGTCACCGATGCACGTAGCATTCGCGTCTTACGCAATGGAGATTCCCTGGGGGAGGACCATTTCCTCTGTTTCAGTCAGTCTTCCACTTCTAATCTGGTGCCGTGAACGTCATAGATGTTCCACACAGACGTGTTGAATGAACTCAGTGGTGCAGGACTGTCGGGCTAGCCACTCCATCCCTTTGGACCTTGGTTCCTTTGCCCCTAAAATGGGGAAAATAACGAGGCTGTCCAAGAGGGCAGATGTGAAATGTTCTGTAAACTGAAAAAGCATTTGCAAATACAATGTGCACGTACCTGGACAGACTCAGTCACTATTTCTTGAAAGCCTAAATCCCAAAGGCTGTGTCCTGGTTCGGCCCACAAGGTTCTACTGGGTCTTACATCCCCCTTCTAGCCACCTCTGCTCCCAGCCTGGGAACTCAGGTAGGACACTTGACTAGGAGTGGAACCCCAGACCTTCTAGACCAGGGGTGGTGAACCTTTAGGCGATTGAGCGCCAAAGTTTATGAAATAAGAGTATACTCGCTCGACTCGCGTGCCAACCCATCGAGTGAGATAGAGGTATCGATTCTTTTTATGTCTATAAGAGCATAAACAATAATTTTTTAAATGGTATTCACAGCTCCGCGTGCCGAAATAATTGTTCTGCGTGCCACTTTGGGCACACATGCCATAGGTTCACCACCCTAATTCTAGACCATCTGAGTCCCTTGCTCCTCAAAGTGTGGTCTCTGGGCCAGCAGCAGCGTCACGTGGGAGTGTGCGGCCAATTCTCCAGCCTCACGTCAGACCCGCTGAGTCAGACACTCTGGAGGTGGGGCTCAGAAATCTGTTGGAACACTCTCCAGGTGACTCAGACGCGTCCAGGTTCAAGAGCCGCTGTTCTAGAACATCAAAAACCCTGTTGTTCAGAGTGGACAGAGGAGGGGCTTTAGCCTAAACAGAGTAAATGTTTCTCCTTTGCCCTGCAGGCTTGACTATTTGTGACTAGTTACCAGCATTCGAGTTTTGTTGGCCCAGGAAAGAGGAAGCGACAAGGCTGGGCCCCAGCCGGCCCCTCACACACGTACACTCACCTGTCGTAAACAACAGGCTTCTGGCCTGGTGACACTCAGTGAATTCTTAAGACCTGACAGGACATGTTTTTGCTGCGGCTTCATTTGCCCTGTTTTGTTGGTGCCTCGGGGTGTGTGTTTATGAATGAACTTTATCTTCCTGCAGGTGGATTTTATCTGGACTGGGGAGAACCTGAGGTGAATTCAGGGACACAGTCGGTCCTGGGTGAGTGCCCCCGGGGGCAGTTTGTGGACCTGTGCCCCTGTCGACTTCTTCATACATGAGCCAGGTGGACCGCTGGGTCCTCAGGGGCGGGCTCGGGATTCGTGGAGAGAACTGGTAAGAGAAGGGCCAATTCTGACTCATGGGCTGTGGACAGAGTTCAGGGGTCACAGGTCCCAGCAGCCTCTTCTCCCTTCTCCCTTCCTCTCACCATCAAAACATAGAAGCAAAAGCCAAGAACACGAAAACAAGAAAACACTCTGGGCACTGCTGGTGGGAGTGCAAAACGCTGCTGCCGCTGTGGAAAACAAAATGACAGTTCCTCAAACATTAAAAATAGAATGCCCACATGATCTAGCAATTCCACTTCTGAGTATATAGCCCCAAAAATCTGAAAACGGGGGCTCAGAGAGCTGTTTGCACACCCATGTTCATAGCAGCATTATTTGCAATAGCCAAAAGGGTAGAAACAACCCAAATGTTCTTTGACAAATGAAAAAAACAAAGTGCAATGTGCACTTAGAATAGAATATTATTCAGCCTTAAAAAGGAAGGAAATTCTGACACACGCGACAACGTGGATGAACCTTAAGGGCATTATGCTCAGTAAAATGAGCCTGTCACCAAAAAAGACAAATAGTGCACTTATCTGAGGGGCTCAAAGGACTCAGAGTCATAGAGACAGAAAGTAGAGTGGGGTTGCCAGGGGCTGAGGGAAAGGGAGATGGGGAGTCCGTGTGTAATGGGGACAGAGTGTTCCAGTTCGGGAAGATGAAAGAATTCTGGAGAGGCACAGTGGTGGGGTCACGGCGCCGTGAATGTACCTCATGCCAGAGACCTGTACCCTGAAACATAGCTACAGTGGTAAATGTTATGTTATATACATTTAGCCACAATTAAGAACGACTGGAGGCCGGGATAGCTCAGCAGGTTGAGCACTTGCCTTGCAAGTACGAGGTCCAGGGATCGAATCCCAGCCTCAGAGCATGCAAACCCACACGCGGAACTGAGGTGCTGCCTCCCAATGCGGGAGGCCCCCAGTTCAGTTCCTGCCCCACACGGCCCCACACCCACCTGTGTGGAATGAAAACGTGTCACAACTGATGATGTACAAGTATGGAGACTGCTCTGGGCCCTCCCCCTTCTTTCTCTCTTTCTCTCTCTCTCTCTCTCTCTCTCTCGCTCTCTCACCTTCTCTCAAACAAAATAAATCTTTAAAAACAAGAAGAAGCAGGCCCCTCCACCTCCATCACGGAGCTTCCAGGTTGGGGTGCTGGGGGAGGTAAGCCCACTGGGAGTCCTCGTCTTCTGGGGGCTGAGAGGTTGGGGGTGAGTGTCGGGTGAGGACTGGAGGTGTCAGGGAGGCGGGGCGTTGAGCAAGGACAGCTGGCTGTACTGCTAACACTTCCGTCCTGAGGCTGGTTCTAGGCGAGTCGCTTGCCCTTGGGAACCTGTTTCCTCACCTGTAAAATGGGGAGGCAGCTCCCCTGTACTCCTTCCAGAAGGAGTCATGAGTGCCCGTGGCATGCCAGGCTGTTCACAGTGCATGCAGCCTCTGCCCTCTTGGGATGTATGTTCTCAAGGAGGAAACGGATCATCCACAAGCAAACAAGTAAACAAACGGCCGAATCCGCAGATGCTGCTGGGCACTCTGCAGAGCGATCCGATAGGATGACCAGGGTGGTGGCTGCTTTACGTGGGTGACCAGGGCAACCTCGCAAGGAGGTGGCATTTGAGGACAGAGCTGACAGACAAGGGGCCAACCCTGAGGTGGGGGGAGCGCGGGGGCAGCTCCCCAGGAGAGGCAGCGGCTCATGCAGAGGCCTGAGGCAGGAGGGCGGCTGGGGCACAGAGAGGTGGCCCCTGTGGCTGGCGTGGTGCTGAGGGGCAGGGTGGGCAGCGGGGCTCAGGTTCTGTAGCCTCCATAAGGAGTTCTGCTTCTGTCGTGGGCGTGACAAGAGACAAGGAAGAGGAGGACCTGGTTTGCATTTGAGGTGTTGGGCGCTTGATGGTCAAAGGCATGAGTGAGGGAGCTGGGGACGGGGAGGGTTTGTCTCCAGAGAGTCCCAGGTGAGGAGGGGGCGGCTTTGGACCAGACCCAGCTCTTGCCCATTTTAAAGATGCTTATGAAAGATACAGGCCCTTTTCCCAGGAAAACTGTGTGTGTGTGTGTTTTTGTTTTTTTTAAGATTTATTTTTATTGTTTTTGACAGAGAGAGATAGAGAGAGAAGGGGGAGGGCCCAGAACAGTCTCCACAGCTGTACATCATCGGTTTTTACACATACTTTCATCCCACAGGTGGGCGAGGGGCTGCACAGGGCAGGAACTGGGCCTGGGTCTCACCCTGGTGAGAACTGAACTGGGGGCACACCCCAGCTCAGCATATGGGTCCGCACGGGCTGGGATTCGATCCTCGGTCCCTGGGGCTGCAAAGGGAGCACTTAACCCACTGAGCCATCCCGGCTTCCCCAATGTGTGTTTTAAGATTTTATTTTTTATTGGAGAGAGAAAGAAGGGCCAGAGCAGTCTTCATAGTTCACACCATTAGTTGTGACATGGTTTCATTCCACATGGGTGGATGCGGGGCCGCGCAGGGTGGGAACCGTACTGGGGCCTCCCACATGGGAGGCGAGAACCTTGGCCACCGGGCCATCCTGGTGGTTACCAGTTGAGCAGATGGGGTTGCACAGGCTGGGACTGGGAATCAAACCCTGGACCTCGTGATTATGAGGCAAGTTCTCAGCCACTGAGCTGCCCGGCATCCCCCATACTTATATATTTACAAGATTGAGCGTTTGATTTCCGGGAACCTCTCAGATTTATCCTTCATGAACCCCAGGACTGGAAGTGAGGGGCTGACCTCTGAGACCCTTCCCTGCACACCATGCCCGCTTCTAGGCTGAGGTGGCCACAGGGCTAGGCAGGAGGGAGGCTGCTGAAGGAGGGACCCTGGTCCTCGGTGGCGATTGTAGGTTGTGAACTTTGAGGGGTTTCTCCTCTGGTCAGAGAGTCCCTGCTTGCCTGTGGTAGAGAGAGAGCAAAAGGCAGAGCAGCCTAATCAGATCGGCTCGTCCAGAACTTGCAACCGTGCAGAGCGCACGCTCGAGGAGGCAGGGCCTTGCACGTGAACGGGTCTGCAGCGTACCTGGAGTATCAGGAGTTCATGGAGGTGGAGGGAGGAAAAAGTGGGCAAAAAGGCTCCTTGGGAGGATAATTATGAAAAAAAATAAGCTGAAAAATCCAGATTTAGACACAGATTTTTTATCTGAACCCGAAGTATTAATAAAGAGCAGCTCAGGCCTTTTATTCTGCGACATTAATTTATAAAGTAAGCTTACAGCAGAAATGACATTTTTAGATGCATTTGCTTACTATGAATTTTTCAGTTACATGTGGCAATCGATGTTGCATTGGTTTCGGGTGCACAGCACAGTGACGAGACAAGCATGTAACTTAGAAGCCTTTCTGATACCTCTGGTTCCCATTCGACGCCGTATACAGTTACCACGTTTTTATTGATTGTGGTGCCCGATGTTTTCCATCCCTGTGACTAGTTAGTGACTGTGAATCTGTACTTCTTGATTGCTCCCCCTTTTTCACCAGCCCTTCTCCCATCACCCCAACAAATCTAGGACCATCTGACGCGACACAAGCTCGTGGCAACATTGTGGACCACGTTCCATGCTGTGCTCCACATCCCCAGAAGGATTCCTTTGTAACAACCAAACTGAACTTCCCACTCTCCTCCCCTTATTTCATCCCCTCCCCAACCCTCCTCCCCTCTGGCAACAAGCCAAACGCTCTCTCTATCTGTGCATCTGTTCCTTTTTCGCTTGCTAATCTCTCCTTCAAATACATGTGTACATATAGCATTTTCTTTGTTCTCAACAATGTGGACTTTTCACCAGTGTGAGTAAGATTGCCATCTTACTCGGCCTCTTCAAGGCTGGAAAAGCCATGCCATGCCTTTTGACATCATCACCTTATGCGGCCCTGATTCTGACCCTGAGCGCAGGTGTTATGATCCTCACTTCACAGGTGAGGAAACCGAGGCTCAGAAAGGGTAAAGGGCTGGCACAGCCTGGAAGGGGCTGACCCAGGCCTGGCGCTCATGTCTGTTGGTGCCTGGTCCTGAGCTGTCCCTCATGCTGGGTCCCCAGGCGCTGTGGAGGACAGGTAGACCTGCTGACGAGCACCCAGGAATCGAGGCAGCACCCCAAGGCAAGCCCAGCCTTTGTTTCTTCTGCCTCAGTGTAGACTGACCTGGTCCCATGAGCAAGAAGGAAAATTGTGAATGACACTTATGGCTGTAGATAGAGTGGCTGGCCCTTCGCTGCTGCGTGTGGGTTGGAATGGCTCTTTACCTCCCCTTCCCTTGGAGAGCCCGGCTCAGGATTGGCCGTGCTCACAAGAGCTCCTGGCCTTGCTTGCTGCGCCCGGGGGGCCAGGACAATACACAAGGGCCAGGAAGCCAACACGAAGGCTGGGGAGACATAAACCCCGTGCAGACACGCTAGCTGAGCTGGAGCTGGTTGGCTGGGTCATCCTTCTGAAGTAAGCGAGGCTCTCGGAACTGTCCCTGTCACCTGCTAGGGGCTGCATAGATGTTAGCTCCTGTTGTTCTGAGCCTTTCCTGCCTCTGACTTTCAGGGACTCACCTCACCCCTGCGAGACCGTGAACCACATCCTCTACACAAGATGCCAGCGGAGAGATAGCGCGGGTCCCTGAGCCCAGGCCCGATGATGGAGAACAGCACCAACAACGCCTCACAGAGCTGCGTCACCGACCACACCATCCACCAGACGCTCGCCCCCGTGGTCTACGTCACGGTGCTGGTGGTGGGCTTCCCGGCCAACTGCCTGTCCTTGTACTTCGGCTACCTGCAGGTCAAGGCCCGGAACGAGCTGGGCGTGTACCTGTGCAACCTGACGGTGGCCGACCTCCTCTACATCTGCTCGCTGCCCTTCTGGCTGCAGTATGTGCTCCAGCATGACGACTGGCCCTACGGCGACCTGTCCTGCCAGGTGTGCGGGATCCTCCTGTACGAGAACATCTACATCAGCGTGGGCTTCCTCTGCTGCATCTCCATCGACCGCTACCTGGCCGTGGCCCACCCCTTCCGCTTCCACCAGTTCCGCACGCTGAAGGCGGCCGTGGGCGTGAGCGTGGCCATCTGGGCCAAGGAGCTGCTGGCCAGCGTCTACTTCCTCCTGAAGAAGGAGGTGGTGGAGGACGAGAACTGGCACCGCGTCTGCTTCGAGCACTACCCGCTGGAGGCATGGCAGCGGGGCATCAACTACTACCGCTTCCTGGTGGGCTTCCTCTTCCCGCTCTGCCTGCTGCTGGCCTCCTACCGCGGCATCCTGCGGGCCGTGCACCGCAGCCACGGCACCCAGAAGAGCCGCAAGGACCAGATCCAGCGGCTGGTGCTCAGCACCGTGGTCATCTTCCTGGCCTGCTTCCTGCCCTACCACGTGCTGCTGCTGGTGCGCAGCCTCTGGGAGACCAGCTGCACGTTTGCCCAGGGCGTCTTCAATGCCTACCACTTCTCCTTGCTCCTCACCAGCTTCAACTGCGTGGCTGACCCCGTGCTGTACTGTTTCGTGAGCGAGACCACCCACCGGGACCTGGCCCGCCTCCGCGGGGCCTGCCTGGCCCTCCTCACCTGCGCCAGGACCGGCGGGGGGCCCAGGGAGGCCTGCGCCCCCGAGGCTCCTGGGGGCAAGTGCGAGGAGCCGGAGCTATTAACGAAGCTACACCCGACCTTGCAGACCCCTAACTCACCCGGAGAGGCAGGGTCTCCCCCTGTTAGGCTGGCCTAGCCGGGGTCACCTGCCTCTGGGGTGCCAGGAGGCCTGAGCTTACCGCCTGCTTTGCCAAGTGCAGGTGCCTCCGTCCGCCGGAGGGCAGCAATGGGCCAAGGTCGCGGGCCCCCCGGGGCCTGGGCCGCAGCACAACCTCGCTGGTCCCAGGAGCCGTGGTCCCGGGAGCCGAGGTGGCTGGCGGAGCCAATGGGCTGCAGCGTGTGGGATAAGCTCCATTGGCTCATGGGGGGTCTCCTGCTATGGGAGGGGCTGCCGGTGGGAGGAAGACTGTGAACTGCACCTCCAGGGGGTTTTCAAAGACCAGCTGGGAGGCGGGTGCAGAGGGTGAAGACATAAGGTGGGTCTGAGAGACAGGGGTGCACCTGCCAGGGCCTTCCGGTGCTGCTGTTGTCACCGACGACACCTGTCCAAATGCTGACACACGAAGGGACAGGAAGGAAGATGAGGGGGCATCCAGTTGGGTGGGCAGAAGGAAGTTGGGGAGCTGGGTGGGGCACTTGGAGTGTATATGGGGGGACCATGAGGAAAGGGACAGGCAGAAGAGAGACCCCAGTTCCAGACATGTCACAGGTTCATGGCACTGAGCAGGGTCTCTCGCCCCCGCCCTGGTGGGAAACAAGTCTCGGGGCTCCCTGGGGGAATGACTCGGTCCTTTAAAAGGTCAGTCCTGAAGCCCCAGGCTCAGGACAGAGGCCTGGAGGCAGTGTGTTTAATCGGTTCCCCACACAGATGTCTCCTAATTAGTGTTCTGCTCCATTTGACTCCGAAGCTGGCAGTCTGTGTGTGTGTGTGTGTGTGTGTGTGTGTGTGTGTGTGTGTGGTTAAATGTTAGACGTCTGGGTCTCCATGACAGCTGTGTGACAAGACACTGAGGTGAAGGTCCTGTAACGGTTGGCAGTGTCTGCCTACCCTGCCTCCTCCCTGTCCCCTGACACACCCACTGTGGCGTGTCCAGCAGTCTCAGAGAGGAGCATGCATTCTCCCTGAGCTCTCAGAGCAACACAACAAATGAAACGGGATGCATGGATAGCGCAGCAGGTTAAGTGCTAGCGTCGCAACTGCGGGGTCCCGGGATCAAATCCCAGCCCCGGCCACTGCAAAACCACCTGCTGAACTTCGGCGCAGCTGGTAACTGCAGGGGTGACACAGCGGTGAGGGTTCTCATCTCCCACGTAAGAGGCCCCCAGTTCTGTTCCACCCCACACGACCCCACATCCACCTGTGTGGAATGAAACTATGTCACAACTGATGATGTACAACTATGGAGACTGTTCTGGGCCGTCTCCACTTCTCTCTGTCTCTGACGTTCTCTCAGTCAATACAATAAATCCTTGAACGTATTAAAAACAAAACAAAACGACACGCTCTCTGGCATATCTCAGCCCAAAGCTCCTTAAAAAGCCCCTGTGACAAGGAGAGGAGGTGGCCCCGGGCTCACCTTACCATCTTTGTTCTCCGGTGCTGCCAGATGTGCCACCTCACCCCCTGCAGAGAGGCAGGATGTAGACCAGGGTGCTCACCGCCACCTTTCGTCTTGTCCTGGGAGGCTGGGTGTGGGCTCGGCCCTCCTGCCACTTCCTGCTGACCATGTTGAGCCCCTGCCCTGGTGAGCATCCCAGGACTGCTCCTGGGACCTGCCCATCTTAACAGAAATGCTAGCCCTCCTGAATCCCCTGGGATTTGAGCTTCCCGCAGCCAAATGGAAAGTTGGGACAGAGGGCTGGGGAGACAGACGCTGGCATCGGTAGAACATTCCAGGAATTTGCTAAAGGGAGGGTCAGGGAGAACATCTTCAATGTCTCTTCCCCTCTCTGCCTCTTTCTCCAAGAGGTAAATTTAACCCGTCTCTTAACGCTTCCATCCGGGGTGCCCGGTGGCAGACAGCCCAGGCTGGATCACCTCAGGAGAGTGGGGTCCTGGGGCTACACATGGCTTTGACTAGGTTGTACCTGCTCCAACTCCTTTGGGAGGGCCTCCTATAGTCTGAAGAGGTCCTCTTCCCCTTCCTAGAGGACAAAGTGGCCAGAGCTGAATACGGTGGCTGAAAAGTCCACCGGCCCCAGCCCAGGATCTTATTGGGGCATCGGCCCCACTGAGCCCAGCATGCCTCCCCTTCTAAATTTCCTCCTATTTTGCCCTTAAACATGGGTGTCTCACTGGGATGAGCTGAGGGCAGTCTCATTTACTATCAAGAGTTGTATTTCTCATTTGTGCCCACTATGTGTCTGTTGGACTGTGTGATGGATTTATGTAGAGCACTTGAGTCTCTGAGTAAAACAGGAACCAGCCACAGCTGGAATGCTGCCGTCCTGACAGGGAAGGAGGGTCTCCTAACATCAGGGTGACCTAGAGGGGCCTCAAAACACCCCATGGGGTCAGGAGAGTCCAGGGATTGACTTTCTCACAGAAAAGCTGAACAGAGAGATGAGGCAATTTGCCCTTGATCACTAGCAACGCCCAAGAGGGATGGAGCCCTCAAAGGGAGTAAGGTCTTCGCCCTCCTCTTGAGATTCATACCCTGTCTTCAGCTCCTCGGCACTTACTGCAAATCCACTCTGGAACTTGGCCACCTCCCCCTGAGGACAGAGCTCAGCCCTGTGGTTTGGAGAATATCAGTCCTGTTCGTGGACAAGTGACCCCTCCTCCCCACTGAGTTTGCTCAGCCCGTCCTCCCGGGGAGGATTGCTAAAGCAGGAAGGCCTGCTGTAGTCATCGCCGGGGGCATCCTCGCTGCCTGGGTTTTGTCTGGAGACCCCCACATCTGTGGAGCAGCCATGCTCAGCTGGGGCGTCCTTTCAATAATGGCAGGCTCCATGTTTATTGCTAAGGATTAACTGCATCGCATTAGAATGTACATTTAGTTTTGGTCACTTAATCCCTCTCTGGGTCAGATATCTGGATTCCTGAAGTGTTCTGGAAGAGTCAAGCCTTCTTCCAAACAGATTGAGGACATGATAGGAGCTGAAGAATCCTTTCTGTCCTGAGAGAATGGGTGGAGGAGAAGGCCCATCTGGTTCAGACAGAGGTGCCAGAAGCCGTTGGAGTCCTTTTGGATTCACCAGTGTTGTTTAGTTAGATGAGGCTCGCCTTCCTGTTTATACACAGTGTCTGTGAGTTGGCCAGACAAGAGTGGGAGAGATCTTGGGCACAGAACACTCAGACATCCTCATCTACTGCTTTCCTCTGGTTGGTACAACCAAGAAAGAGCCACAGTCTGGCCCTCATGGTGCCAAGCTTTTCAGAAAAACCTGCTTCTTGCAGGTGGCCGTGCTGTGGTCCCCAGGGATTTATCTGGGCAGCCAGTGGTCCTTGATGACGGTCACCCTGGGGTCACCATGGCGCCCAGCGCTCTGGGGAAATGGTGGGATTTCAGTTCCACTTGTTTCAAGTTAACTATCAGATTGGATCCTGTGGGGCTAGACATTAGACATCCGTGATGGATTGTACTGTACAGGTCATGAGATCCAATTCCCTCTCCATGAAGGATCCTATGTCTGTCCCTCCAAATGATGGCCCAGTCTCTCTACAAATACCACCAACATCACCAATTTGCTACTACCTAGGACAAGTCCTGCCAAGGTTGGGCAGATTCCCAATGAGCCAAAGTGAAACCATTTTCCCCTCTGGCCTCATTTCTGGCCTTTGGAGTCATGTGACCCTAAGGAACAGGTATTTGAAGGCAACTCACACCCTCCCAAGCTTGTGCGAGACAAGCCTGGCTTATATTCCAGCCTTCGCCTGCCAAGTCACAGTGCTTTAAAACAATGCACGTTTACGACCTGTTCACCCAAAGTCCGGTGAGCTTTCTGACCAGTCTTCCTCTAAGTGCTGTGAGGTTCCATCATTGTGGGGTGTTGTTCCCCTTCCGTTCACACAGCTGAGGGAAGCTGCACAGAGAGACTCTCACAGGGAGTTTATGGCCAAGTCTGGAAGTGGTTGATATCTCTGCGGCTCACATTCCACTGACCAGATCCCAGTCACATGGCCCCAACGTAACTGCAAGGGAAGCTGGGAAATACAGTTTTCCTGTGTATGCAGGAAGAGGAAGCAGAATTGGTCTCTCACAGACAGCTCCCCAGGCCACCTCCTCTGAACAGATTCTAAGCGATCACCTTCCTGTACCTCAGCTGAACAAAATCCACCTCTTCACATGTGATGCTTGGGTCTGAGATGAGACGAAGTCTGTCTGCCCTGCACTGAGGAGGAGAGGACCATTTACTCACCTCGCTGCGCTCCTATTGGCGCATTGGCGTCGCTGACATATATTGACGTTCTGTGAATTGCTGTTAAGCCACACCTTCTCCCTCCCGCCTAGAGCAGTGGTCTTTATCGGAGAGTGAGGCTTCCTTGTGGGGCTGGGGGAGCCACATGGAATGGGAAGAAAGTAGTAGAATGCAGTGGGCTGGACTAAGGTGGGGCTGGGGGTCGGCAGGGCCTGCACAGTGGGCGGCAGGAAAGCCCAGGGAGGGACGCCTGGGCCAGCTGAGCGGGATGCGGCCGGAGGCCAGCCAGGGGCTAGGAAGCCCTGATGCCCTTAGCTGGCGTACCTGCCTGCGAGTCCCACCTGCAGGGTCTGTGTGCCTCGATGTGCCCACAGCCTGCCCTTGAACACCAACAGAGAGAGCATCCCAGGCACTGTTGGTCAGGACCCCGCCCCCAACATTCCTGGGCATGCCCCGGGATGCCCTATCCCATCTCCAATCCTACCATTGCCCGTGCAAGAACAAGGTCACCTCTCGTCCACCTGTAACCAGCTTCTCCAGGTGACAGCCATGCTCACCATCACCCCAAAGCACAGACAAGACTGGGACAAAACGGAGTTAAACGTCACTGAAGGCCTGAGCAGGCATCATGCTGTGGAACAGGAAAGCATTGAAGCTGGATCCTGAAGGACTCTGCTCAGGGCTTGCCTCCTGCCCTTCCCCACCCCTTACGCCTTAGTCCCTGCTGCAGGGCCACGGGCCTGCCTCCCCCTGCAGAGGGCCTTTGGATGCCTCCCTCCAGAGAGAGGACTCCTACTCACAGCCTTCTCTGAACTCTTCTTGGGGTTCAGCCTCTTTCCCAAACGACTTAATCATTTCCCAGTAAACTTCTGCCCACAGAGAAGATAACCCATTACGTGCTTGCGCCTCAAACATCACCACGCTTGCACCAAATTCTGCTGTTACTATTGCAACACCAAGTCGCTTTGGTGACTTCCTCCAAAATGTGAGTCAGAAGAATGCCGGCGGCTTTACCAGAGTGATGTGCTCTCCCTTCTGGTCAAGATTCCAAAACACGCCGGGCCCTCTGCGGTCTCAGGTCAGGGACAAAAGTCACGAGTGGAGAGCTGGCCAGCGAAGCTCAGGGCGGGGGCGGGCTCAGGGAGCTATGAGAAGCGGCAGAGGGACTGCAGTCTCATTACAAGGGGCGCACCATGCCCGATGCCACGGCAGCAGGGAGGTGGGGACACCCCCCACCCCCCGCAATGACAAAGGGAGGTCTGGACAGGCCCCGCCCCAGCGGGCCAGGGGCGTCACTCTCAGTGTGGGGAACGTCAGGAGTTAACACCAGGTGATTTTACTATTTACTGTCGAGCGTGCAATTAGAGGTAATTTCTATAGCATGTGTTCCCTACTTTACAACGGAAGTCCCTGAAACAATCCCAGGAGACACGCTTAAGGAAATACAACGGAGCAGACTCGGTAGCGATTTGGGGCCTCGGCTGGGAAGCAGGACCGCCCCACATGAGGGAGCGGGGTGTCACTCAGCAGGGAGCCAGCACCAGGTGCTGTGCTGGTCCAATCCGTGAGGGTGACAGGATGTGGTCAGTGACTCAGCTTCTGATCTCGTGGGGAAATCAGAAGGTTATGAAGGCGGTTATGAAGGCGGCTGGCCAGAGCTGAGAGGGATCGACCCCGGGACTGTCCTGACCCGGCCCCGGGCCCCAGGAGTGGGGCCGCTGCCCCCCGTGTGGGGGTAAAGCGTGTGGCTCTGGGCAGGGGGTGAGGGTGAGCCAATGGGGTGGAAGAAGTGTTCAGCTCTGCCCTGGGGGGCTCGGGAGGTGTGGGGTGAAGGCAGGTAAAGGGCAGAGGGGAGGCCATGGTGAAAAATGTAAGTGTGAGGGATCATTTGCCTAAGTAAACGAAATGCTGTCTGAAAAAGAAGGCATTTCGGGGATGCTGGGTGGCTCAGCAGGTTAAGCACCCACCTTGAGGCCATGGTGTCTGGGGATCGAATCACTGTCCCGGTCGCGGCCCCCGGCCCCAGGGGACCCATATGCAGGCCTGGAACATGCTTCCCATGTGGGAGGCCCCTGGTTTGCAGGGGTGCGCCTTCCAGGCGGGAGCCCCTGAACCCCGGCTAGGTTCCCGCCCCGCACAGCCCCACATCTACCTGTGTGAAATGAAACCCTTTCAGAACCACTGTTCAGCGGTGGAGACTGCTCTGGGCCCACCCCCTTCTCTCTCTCTGTCAAACAATAAAATCTTTCAAAAAGAAAAGAAAAAGAAGGCATTTCAAAAGTATAAATATTTTGTGGTCGGTGGCGGCGGTGAGTAAACCTTTAATGGAGGGGCAGAGCTTCATAAATATACACCACTACACAGCTGTCTTTTTTATTCCTAAATTAGCCTGGTGGATTGATTGCTCATGGCCCCGGTGATGCCTACTCTTTGTCTGCCTGGGAGTTAGCTGCTCACTGGTGTCACCATAAGCGATTGATAGTCAGAAGACCCTCAGAGCAGACCACGTGGGTGGCCTGAGGAATCCCTGGTGAAGGAGGGTTGAAATGGAATAAAAGCAAAGACTGGAAGCCCCAGAGACGCGCTCCTCGGTCCGCGTACACTGGCCTCCCCCAGTGGCGGCCCACAGTGTCCCGGGCCTGGGCAGCGTGTGCTGCTCACCCCGGGCAGCTGTTTGTTTGCAAAGTGGCTCTAGAAAGGAGCTGGACCCTCGGGATCTCCTCCTCAGTCCAGGCGTGGCCGTCTGGTCCGCTGTCCACATGCATGTACCACGTGTGGTCACATGCGCGCCGTGGCGACGTCCACCAGCTTCTGGATCATCTGGGCGTGGGTGCTGTGGAAGGGCAGCCCATCCACCTCCATGCCCAGGTTGCCTGAGACTCCACTCCGGACTTGATGTCTCACCAGGATGCTCAACATTTTTTCCTCCTGGAAAATAATGGGGCAGAGATAGAAGTCGTGAAGGGGAGGAAGAGCACTTGACTTGACATGGTCTCTTTCTTTTTTAAAACTACAATTTTGGCTAAAAATAGGCTGCTGGCAGGTTTATAAAGAGGAAAAGACTGTGTCCAAAACCACGCCTCCTCGGGCCCCCATGCACGCCTCAGAAGCAGCCCCTTTGAGCAGTTTGGGCTGGTTCTTCTGCCAGTTATCTTCATGGGACCAGTGCACGTTTTATGGGAACCTGCGTTTTCTTAAACATGGAAGAGTCACTCCAGTTCCAGGTGCGGCGTGGGCTACTTCCTGCCCAGCCCGGGATTCCCTGCCCCTGGCCTTGGGCTGGGCCGGGAAGGCCCCCATGCCTCCGAGACCCCACCGAGCGCGCTGTGGGGCTCGCGCCAAGTCCTGCTGCTGCCGCCTGCGAGGTGCTACCCCGGGTGGGGGTGGGAGCATCAAGCAGAGCGAAACACAGCCAGGGCCCAGCAGGCAGAGGGTTTGGGGTCACACAGGTCTGGCTTGGGTCTCTCCTGGCAGGTGTTTCAACTTGTCTGTGACTCACTTGTCCTCATCTGTATAATGGGGAGATTGGTGATAATAACAATAAAGCCTTTAGAGGGTTGGTGTGAGGACTAAGTGAGACAATACAAGTGAAGCACCTAGCATGGTCCTTGTCACAGAGCAGGTGCTCATGAAATGAGGTGGATTGTCATTGGCAGGGCTGGGCCCCTGGCCTTTTAGCCCAGAGCTTGCTTGCTTTTTTTGTTTTCTAAAGATTAATTTTATTGTTTGAGAGAAGGTGAGAGAGAGAGAGAAGCGGGAGGGCCCAGAGCAGTCTCCATAGCTGTCCGTCATTAGTTGTGACATGGTTTTATTCTACACAGGTGGGTGTGGGGTTGCACGGGGACAGGAACCAAACTGGGGCCTCCCGCATGGGAGGGGAGAACCTTCACCACTGTCCCAGCCGTTACCAGTTGTGCCACAGTTCAGCATATGGGTTTGCACGGGCCAGGGCTAGGATTCGATCCCCGGACCTCGCTGTTGCAAGGCCAGTGCTCAACCTGCTGAGCTATCCTGGCCTCCTAGAGCTTTCTTAAGTAAGTAATCCCCCTCCTTTTCCCTCCCTCCAAAAATAAGGTCCCAAAGAACCACCTGTCTAAGCCACTACTGTGTCTGTCCCAGCTGATTAGCTCCATCCCCTGAGGAAGGTGGGTCTTGGGTAAAGACAAGGAGAAAGGATGATGTCTGAGGGGAAGAAGTCAAACACATCCTCCCCCTGTCCCTCCTGCACAGAGAAATGGAGGGTTGACAGGAGGGGACCAGTGTGAGAAGGACTTCCGATTCACTCCATCACCCATGGAAGGTCTATGTGCCAGGCCCTGAACCAGGTGGTGAATGGGACCTGGTCCCTGTCCCCTGTCCCCATGGGGCCCACAGCCCAGATGGGTGCTCAGGCAGGCACAGTGGCCGGGGACCACAGAGCAGGGGTACCCAACCCCCTTTATTAGAGCCACTCAAGGAAGACTTTCAGGAGGAGGAACGACTAGAACCGCAGGGGACAGAAGCAGGAATGAGGCAAACTCACTGAAAACTTTTCCAAACACAGAGAGAGCGCTGGCAGACGTCACCTGAGGATTGCCTGCTCTCCCTGCTGGTCTGAGCCTGTTCCCTCTGGTCTGGGGTCCGAGGTGGGAGGGAGGCCAGGGAGCCTTTCCAGAGAGCTGTTTCTCCAGTAGCCCCCTCCCGGGAGCCACCCAGCCAGCGTGGCATTTCCTGCCCTTTGTTTGGGCTTTATTGTCCCGCTTCTCTTCTCCATTGGGTCATATCCTTTCTTTATGGGGGAATGCTTCTGGGACTATGGGGCCACTTCCCCCCAGCACCCCACCTACTCTGGGTCCCCAGGAGGGCCGTGGGGGTCTTCAGGGTTCAGTCAACAGGAATTGGCGGGTGCTCAGCCTCTAGGAGCCCCCGGGGTCAGCGGGCGGCAGTGAAGGCCTGCCATTTCCCAGGGTCACCACCCCACGGGGCTTGCCAGGTGGAGGTGGTGGTGGTGAAGGGGGAAGAGGCTGGAGGTGGGACACAGGGAGGCCGGGACCCCAGTGCCGGATGGTGCCGGCGGGAGGGGCGCAGGGACAGGGCCTGGGCCTCGTTCATTGAGTGAGGAAGAGGCCCCGGAGGAGCTCCCGGCTTAGAGCCCGAGTGTGTGGGTGGTCACTGTGGCTTCTGACGCTCATGGTTAGCTGATGTCGCTGTTCAAAGTGGGGTGGGAGAAAGGGTCCTGGGAAGTCGGAACTGTTCTGTATGGAGATCTTGGTGATGGCTACACAGGTGTATATGTTTATATGTAAAAATCCATCCAATGTACACTTAAGGTGGATGTGCTTTAGGTCAGTTATAACTCAAAAAAAAGTCATTTAAAGAAAAAGTAGAGTGAGATGAAAGTGCTGGAAGAGAATGGAAGCCCAGGATAAGGCCGCAGGCCATGTTCCTGCCTCTCTGTGTCATCCATCCATCCATCCTCCTCTCAGCCATCAGCCTGTTCATCCACCCAGGCGCCCACCCATCCATCCACCCACCCACCCATCTACGCACCTACCCACCCATCCACACACCCAGCCACCCATCCGCACGCCCAGCCACCCATCCGCATGCACACACATCCATCCACGTGCCCGTCCTTAGTCCCTCCTGTAAGGTGTCACCATCAGCTCCTGGCCCCTGGCCAGCTGTGGGGAGTGCTCTCCAGCCATTTGCTTTGCCCTCAAGTAAAGCCCCAGGGCACAGCCAAGGGCCTTCGTGGGCAGGTGGGGCCCCCTGCACTGGGCTCCTCAGCACAGTGCCCACTCCTGCTACAGTTTCCATCAGACTCCAAAGAGCTGCCCCTAAACACGGGAGGCCCTGCTCACCGGCCACTCACAGGCCAGAGATGAGGGGCCTTCCTCCACCTCCAGCCAATGAAGCTTCACCACCATCTTGGACCACGGCACCTCCTAGTGACTCAGGGACCCCACGGAGTGACCCACAGAACGCGCCTACGACCCCTCGAGTTATTCTCCCAAGCACTGTGCCACAGCGTGCCCTGCACCTCTGCATATGGGGGTCCCCCGGCCTGGAGACCCTTCCCAGCCTTCCTTACCTGGCTGCTTACAGCTGCTCACCCTCTAAGACCCAGCGGATGGCACCTCCTTGGGACAGCCTTCGCTGCCAGGTACCTGTCCTCTGTGTCCCCACAGCAGCCTGCTGGGCCCACAAGCATCCCGGCTCCTGAAATGACCTTGTGTTTTCTCCCTTCAGGTCCCTACCCAGGGGCCAGGTCCGATCCGTTACTGTCTCCCAGAGCAAGCCTGGGCCTGGCCCAGAGGAGGGGCTCAACAAACACACATTTGTGCTTTAAAAACGTGCCCTTCTGTTTATTTTCTGAGGGTGGTGCATGATCAAGGCGCTCACGAAAGACTGGGTGGAAACACAAAAGGGGAAGGTTCCATCTCTGGAGCGTAAGTGTCTGCGCTGTGTGAACATGTTTGGCTGGGTTCATCTGCGTGTCTGTGTGAATCAGGAATCACGTGTGAGGCGGCCCCCTGGGTGTTTTTTTGTTTTTTGTTTTTTTCCAGTTCAGATCCAGGAAGTGCAACGAAAATGCAGAGGCCCCCTGGGCCTTTTCCTGGGACAATGTCACTTTAGCTGCAGGGCCCTGTCTTCCCCCTCCCTGGTCCTCCCCACCCCTCCCACAGGGCACCGTGGCATGACCAGGGACCGGGAACTTCTGAGTCATGTTGTGAAGAGCCCAGAGGAGGGAGTCAGACAGACCCAGGCCCAGATCTCAGCTCTGCCTCTTGGCTGGCGGTGTTGGGGAGCCACCTGCCTTCCTGGACCCCCAGCTCCCTCGTGTGTAAAATGGAGACACCACCCGTCCTGGGAGGTGCTGCGGAGAGATGTGGGCTGGGAGGGATGTGGGCAGGAGGAAAAGAGACAGAGAAAGAGGGAGAGATAGGCAGAAGGAAACAGGGATTGAAAAGGATGCAAGACCATATAAAAAAAAGACTGGGAAGCCGGGATGGCTCAGTGGGTTGAGCGCTCACTTTGCAGTGCTGGGTGAGGACCAGGGATCGAGTCCCGGCCCCGGCCCGTGCAGACCCATGTGCTGAGCTAGGGAGTTCCCCCAGCTCTGTCTGTGTATCTCTCTCTATATATCTGTCAAAAAACAAATAACAACAACAAAAAAGATTTATATATTAAAAAAAAAAATACAGAAAGGAGGCTGCGAGGGGCTCCGGGTGCAGATGCTTCCGGAAGCCAGGGGCTCCGGGGCTCTGCCTCTGGCCGGGGGACTTGCAACAGCCGCTGCTCTGTCTCAGCTGCGGTCTCCAGCCTCAGCGCTCGGGAACCTTCCTGCCTCCCGCATCGCCTTGCCCAGACCAACCCTCTCATCCGGGGTCTCAAAGTGTGGCCCCCATAGCAGCAGCTGCTGTAATGCTACCTGGGAACTTGTTTTTCCAACGCGAGGCTGATGGCCCCCATTGTACAAACAAAGACCATGAGGCTCAGAGAGGTTAAGCCGCTTGCCTAATGTCAAACCAGTAGACGGAACAGGGTCCTTTACGTCAGGACTTCCGTATAGTTTAGGGTCACTGTGGCTGACGCAGCGGTTGCCTGCTTGTGGGCAGGCTCTGGCTCTCGATGGGCAGAAGCGGAGCGGGCCCTGGGCTTTGGGCTTGGAAACACCAGCCCAGGAAAACCAGTTGGTTCCGTGGGAGTGGCCCGTGGGGGTTCGTTACCTTGGTGACGGATGGGAGGGCCTGAGTCCAGTTCTGTCCCCCATGTGCTCTGGGGGGCCCAATTGCCTTCCTCAGGTAACGTCCATGGACCTCGCATGAGTTCAGGAGGTACAGAGCACAGGCCAAAGCATAGCCTCCCCAGTTAGAAACACCTAGGACAAAACAGACTTCAGCGTAGACCTGGGAAGGCTCGTCACCGCTCAGCATCAGCACTCCTGTCCCAAGACCAGGGGCACCAGTAGCACCTGGAACTTGTTAGAAGCAAAGCCTTGGGCTGCAGCCCACACCTGCTTCCTCAGAAACTCAGCAGGGCAGTGGGGGGAAAGCTGAGTTTTAATAAGCTCTCCAGGTGATTCGGATCCAAGTTAAAGTTTGAGAAGTACTGCTCTAAGCCGTCTGGGTTATGTACTGTGAATGATGATCAGAGAAAGAGGATTCAGGCTGTCACCCTAGGGTAAGGCAACCAGATGTTAACATTGGAAAAGCGGGACACCATTGACCGGGGGGGAGGGGGATCTTGATTAAAAATTGGGTCTATCTCCCGCCGTTCCCTAGCTTGTCGTGCATTCTTTCCAAAAATCGGGCCTTTTTTAAAACGTCGTGGGACGTGGGACAAATTGTTAAAAATCAGGACTGTCCCGCCAAAAGCGGGACGTCTGGTCACCTTACCCTAGGAAGTCATTCCAAAACTCTCCTGGGCTACTCCGAGTCCCTCATGCTGCACAGAAGCTGCTCCCTGGAGGAGCTCCATCGTGGCTGCAGGTGCCCCTGTCATGTGCTGGAAGACCTCCTAAGTCAGCCGCACCTCCCTGCCTCTGCCACCAGCCAGCCCGCAGGCCGGCTCCCGTTCTCGGACGAGCTCACTGGCCCTTCTCTGAAACCTGCTGAGTGAGTGCCCCGCTCTGCGGAAGGATTGATTGAGGACCTGGCAGGCTCTAGGCAGGGGTGTCCAACCTTTGGCTTCCCGGGGCCACACATAAAATACACTAAGGCTAATGATAGCTGATGAGCTAAAATATAAAAAGGTCGCAAGGAAATCTCATAATGTTTTAAGAATTTGTGTTGGGCCACATGCAAAGCTGTCCCGGGCCACAGGTTGGACATACGTGGATCAAAGAGAGTTTCCAGCCAGGGGCGAGAGGCGCTGTGCACACAGCCAGCCACAGGAGGCGGGATCCCTGAAGGAGAGGTTCACCAAGGATTGTGGGAATGCGGAAAAGGGGCTCTGGTTCTGGCGAAGATTCACAGAAAGGGGCACATACTATGGGCCTTGTAGGCTGGGTAGACTTTGCCACAGGAAGGCTGAAGGTAGAAAAATCATCCAAATACCCAGTGAATCAAAAGGCTCATGGCATAAAAATACACGGCATATATCAGAATGTGGCGGGTGAAGAGCGTAGGATACTGATAATACCTGATTATAATAATCACGGATTCTAAGATGTACCTGTTTTTACATTTATATCTCTGACACTTACAATCTATAGTATGTTGCAGTTATAATTGGCGGTGTTTTCCTGTCTGAGTGGGGCATAAATAATAATAATTCTTGTCCCCAGTGGCATCTTATAGCCCATGGACTAAAGTAACTTGCTCTGATCAAATATTTCAGTGTGTGGCACTTTTCTAAAGCCTCATATGGACTAGCTCCTGGAGTTCTCACAAGCAGCCTTTGAGGTATAGGTATTATCATTATCTTCATTTATGAAACTGGGAAACAGGCCAGAGGGGTTAAGTGACTTGCCTAAGGCCACACAGCAGGAAAGTGGTAGACGTGAGACGTGAATTCAGACTGCTGCCTCCATAGCTCATACTCTTTTTAAAAAATAAAAATACAAAGGATTTTAATCGGGGTTCGAAAAAGCACATAACCTAGAACTGACCATCTTCACCACAGGCAAAACTAAAAATGCTGATCGTGTGGCAGTGAGTTGATGGTATTTTTGCCCCTTTCCATCCCTCTTCATCACCTGCCTTCTGATAATGTTTATAGCATTAAAAATAATTAACCCCGTGCTGCGTGTGAGCCATGACGCGGGCCGTGCCCGGCTGGATTGTGGGGCACATAGTGGGGGCTGGGGAGCTGCAGCTGAGAGGGGCCCCAAGACCAGGAAAGGGGATTGGACTTGAGCCTCTGTGCTGGGGGCGTTCTGGGAAGCCCCCTGTGACCTGAGTCCCGCTGCAAACCTTGATTTCGGTGCTGGCTTGGGATGCAGGTGCCGAATACCACGGGGCAGCACACCTGTAGGGCCAGGGTTTCTTTGGTGGCTTCGTTTCTATTCTCACTTTAGTCACACCTGCCTGACTGTCGTTGCTGACCTGCCCGCGGGTGCCTCCATCCCTGGTGTCAGGAGCTGAGGATTGAGTCGGACAGGACTGGGTTGACCAGATGTCGCATTTTAAATGGGACAGATAACAACAGTACCGTTCTGTTTCAAGTGGGCTGTATGGTCAGCCGATGCTGGACCCCTAACTCGCTCTCCTGGGAGACCCCCCTGCCTGCCTGTTGCCCTCTCCTGGCTGCCCAGCCTGGACCAGGAGCAGCAAACCTGCCGTGACTGCCCAGCCAGGGCTGGCAGGACGACCTTTTAAAGGTTTCCGCTAACCCTCCGAGACCCCCTCTATGGGGTCCAGCGCAGCTTGGAAATGAGATGCCATGTCTCTGACGGATCCCGCAGCCCCTGGTCTCTCCTGTCTATGCTGAGCTGAAGGAACACACCCAGGTGTCTGCCTTCAGGTTCCAGCAGCTCTCAGCCCTAACTGGAGAAACCGCTTTTCATCTGTCTCAGCCCCAAACCCACATCTTCATCCAAAGCTTTCGTTCCGAACAACCCCTCTCTCCCCACTGCCAGCTGGGATCACCTCCTCTCTTTAGGGGACTCGACCTGCAGCCGAAATCACATCAGTGATGAGCTGCCCAAGCCCTGGGGGGTGAGCAGTTACACGAAGAACCTACATTCTGGGTGGCAAATCTGAGGACTTCCAAAGAGATTCTCCGGGGCTCCCTACCCACTCAGATCCAAGCCCCCAGGATAAAGGCGACCCACAGATAATGGACCTGCCAACAGCAAACACTCGGGAGGTCGGAGGGCTTCTTACTCTTCCGGGTGTCCTGGCTAAAAAGCTGTCAGAGTGGAGACCAGGCACACAGGGTGTGGAACGTGTTTTCGCAGGCGGACCTGCCCTCCCTTAGCCTCTGCTGTGGTGTCTGTTCAGCTCTCTTGCCTGTGTTTGCATTGGGCTGGCTGGTTGTTTTTTTTTAAGGGCTGTATTTTCTTACTGTTGAATTTTTAGAGTTCTTTCTTTACTTTGGATAATGAGCTTCCACCCGGACAGGATCAAGGCCAGGTCCCTCCTGTCCCTGCCGGCACGAGGCCTGACTGGCCGGCCGGCCCCCCAAGCACTCACCCGCGATGACAGCAAAGTCAGCGTCCACGTCACAGGCGATGACATCCCCATTTCGTATGTGGCGCTTCACAGCCTCCTTGACTTTGCCCATCCCAAGTTCATTGCCTCCATCGCCAACCCCTGGAGGGGAGGGGAACTGTCAGTTAGGGTCAGGTAAACTGGGGGTGGCTGTCGGGTAGGGCCACCCCACCCCATGCGCCTCGTTGCCTCAGGGAGGGGACAGGAGTTGGCTCTGGATATATTTTCAGACAACCAGGAGATGCTGTACTTCTGCTTCAGGTATTCTAGAAACATCTCTTGTTAAAAAGGAGTCCAAGTTTGGAACTCACCCGAGTGTGGCTATGTCCCCTACTGGTTTCACATTCTGTAGTCACGGATGCAATGCCCTCTATGGTGACACTTAGGGCTTCCTCTCTTTTTTTTTTAAAGATTTATTTTATTGATTTTAACAGAGAGACAGAGAGAAGGGGGCGGGCCCAGAGCCGTCTCCATAGTTGTATGTCATCAGTTTTCGACATAGTTTCACTCCACAGCTGGGCGTGGGGCTACTCGGGGTGGGGGTGGGGAAACCAGGCTGGGGACTCCTGCAGAGGAGTCTTGCCCCGGTGAGAACCAAAATGGGGGCACACCCCAGTTCAGCATATGGGTTCACACGGGCAGGGCTGGGATTCGGTCCTCAGACTCCGGGGTTATGAGATGAGCGTGCTCAACCCGCTGAGCCATCCAGCTTCCCTCCTCTCTTTTGTGAGTGGCTCCTGCTCAGGGAGGGGCCACAAGTCTCTGAGCCCCACTTGTGAGACCAGATGGCATTCTGTCGGCAGAAGAGAACTGGTATAGGTTTTTCAAGTCAATTCTGTAGTTAACTTTAAATGCTTCAGTTTAAAGAACATGAAAGTGTATGTGTGTCAGTTCATTTTCATCTACACCAGCCAGAGCTATGCTGGGTTAAGAGCATCCTGGTTAGGAATGCACACCCCGGCGGGGGGTCGGTTAGGGTTAGAGACCACAAGTCTAAAGGCCAGTCTGACAATCAGCACTGGAGGGGCTGTTTATTAGCATACATGCTAGAACAAATATGTTAGAATAAAGAAATGTTAGAAATCATTTCGTCCATTGGTAAAATAAGTGGTGGTCAAGGCAGGGGAACTGGTACCTCCCCTCTTGCAGGAACAGTGTGAAAGGCAGCAACAGCCCTGCAGCCTGTACCCCGGGGGCGGCACTCCGGCAACACCATTTGGTCCTGTGTCCAGGTATTTCTGGAGGATTCTGTAGACGTGAGGTCAGCTGAATCTGCCTCTAAAGAGGGCTCCAGCTGCCTCAAGATAACTTGGTTTCATGTGGTGCTTGTCGAGAGAGGGCCAGGCCTCCGGAATCTACAGAACAGCTGCACGGTCATGTGTTACCGAGAAGTGCAAACATCACAGAGTGCCCTCGCACAAACCCGAACGGCACAGCTACACTCAGCTCGGTCATACGGTGTAACCTCCTGCTCCTGGGCGACACACCTGTTCAGCAGGTCACTGCGCTGAACACTGTACACGACTGTAACACAGTAAGTATTTGAGTATCTAAACACAGAAGAGGCACAGTTAAATACGGGGTGAGAGGTAAAACATGGTGCACCTGCATAGTGAGTGCACTCACTGGGAACGGAGCTGACAGGACTGGAAACTGATGGGAGTGGGAAGTCACTGTGAAGGCCAAGGGCATTGCTGGACACGCCGTACACTTTATAAACACCGTATACCTCGAGTGCACTAAATTTATAAAGTATGTTTCTCTTCAATAATAAATGTAGCTTGTTGTAACATTTTTACTTATAAGCTTTTTATTTGACTTTTTGACTCTTCTATACTAACTTAGCTTAAAACATTGTACAGCTATACATAATACTTTCTTTATATCCTTATTCTACAAGCTTTTTTCTATTTTTTAAATGTTTAATTTCTTTGTCCTTTTTAAACTTTTTGGTTAAAAGCTAAGACACACACACACATCAGCCTAAGTCTACACGGGGTCGGGATCCTCCGTACCACTGTCTTCTACCTCCACATCTGTCCCATTGAAGGTCTTCAGGGCAGTGACAGGCATGGAGCTGTCACCTCCTATGACAGCAATGCCTTCTTTTAGAACCTGCGGGACCCATCTGAGGCTCTTCTTGAGCAGGTGCCACTCTTTCCAGAAATAAGCCCAAGGTGGTTTAGTTGGTTTGCTTCCTTCACTCGTCATAGATTTGCTTGTAAGCAGATGATGACTGTGAACATTTTGCTGTATTACTGAAGACCTTTTGGTGTTTGGGGTCATGTTTTCAAACCTTTTCAGAAGCTTGTTGAGGTCAGCCAACACTTCTGCTGACCCTTCACTGTGAATTGTCTTTTTTTTTTCTTTTTATAGTTTTACTTTTTTATTGCTTTTGATGGAGACAGAGAGAAGGGGGAGGGCCCAGAGCAGTCTCCATAGTTGTACGTCATCAGTCTTTGACACGGTTTCATTCCACACAGGTGGGTGGTGGCTGTGCAGGGCAGGAACTGGGCTGGGGGCCTCCCACATGGGAAGCTCACCCTAGTTCAGCTTATGGGTCTGCACGGGCCGGGGCCGGGATTCGATCCTCAGTTCCTGGGGCTGCAAAGTGAGTGCTTAACTCGCTGAGCCATCCCGGCTTCCCCCACTGTGAATTTCCTTGGGGTTCTTCTTGTTCTTGTCCCGCAGTTTCCTTTTCTCTTCCTTCCTCCACTATATGTTCCGATTCTACTTGTTAGTCAATTCCTCAGGGCCCACCCCTGGGAGCTGCTCACTGTCAGCCCTGCCCACAGCCAGGTTCAAGCTGTTTGCCATCTGCACCACAGCCTGGGTGACTGCTGCAGCCGCCTTGGCAAATCCTTTGAGATTTGCTGCAACTCTTGAGTCTCCTCTTCCAGACGCCTTTCATATACACCTTGGTGACAGCAGCCCAAGACCCAGCAAGCTTCTCCCAGCCATCGATGTTGTAATCCTCGTCCAGATAACATCCGTGTCTCCGCAGTTGCAGCAATAAGAGCCTGGGCGGAGGCCCTCCTCAGGTCGGAGGTGTCAAAAAGCTGCCATAACACCCTGACCCCTTGATTGGAGGCAGAAGCACCAGTTTGATATGGGGATGAAGATCACCAATAAAAGGAAGATGTCTGGGAGCACTATCCACAGTGAGCACAACCTTGAAAGGTAGGTTACTCTCCAAACATGTCTCCCTTGATTTGGCACAGCCATTCAGGAGGGTATCTTGAAGGAGGAGCCGGGTCACCCAGGACTTCTTCCTGCGGTAGCACACTGGCATTGTGTGTGCATCATTATGCTCGAGGGCCCTTCGTTCTCACTGTGACAGATCACACAGGGTGTCATTTGTAGCCTGCAACACGGCCCCCAAGCAGAACCTCAGAGGCTGTGGAAGCGGCGCTGACTTGGGCCCCTGACGGATGGGAGTGCTTGCAGGCGTCCATTTCCACAATAGGAAGGTTTCATCCATACTGAGTATTTGCTCTGACAAATCATCTTTCGCCACAATCACCTTACCTAGAGTTTCCAAAAGTCCTTCAGCTGCCTTCCCATCAGCGCTCGCAGACTCACCTGTCACTTTCACATCATGTAATGAACAACAATTCGTTTATTTTTTTAAAGATTTACTTAATTGTTTTGACAGAGAGAGAGAGAAGGGGGAGGGCCCAGAGAAGTCTCCACAGCTGTATATTATCCGTTTTCAACATAGTTTCATTCCACACAGGTGAACATGGAGCCATGCAAGCAGGAATTGGGCTGGGGGTCTCCCGCATGGAAGTGTACCCCAGGAGGGAACAGAACCAGGGCACCCCGCACATGCTAAGTACACCCCAATTCAGTATAAGGGTCTGCACAGGCTGGGGCCGGGACAGAAACTTCATCCCTGAACCCTGGGGCAGCAAGGCGAGCACTTAACCCACTGAGCCATCCGGCTTCCCCAATAACAGTTCTTGAATCGTTTAAACTACCCACAGCTAGCCGTGAAACCATCAGAGTTGGGCCAATATCGCCAACAAACGTTCTGCTTTGGCCGCGATCGTCAGAGTGCCAAGAGGGATATACTGCTGTGTCTGGTCTTCAATCCAGATTACTGGAAGTTTCTCTATGTCTGATATTTCTTGAATTTCTGTAGTCTCATTGCCTTTAATGAAGCGGACCCTTTCACAGCTTCTGCCACTTGGCTAATGACCTTCAAGCTCGTAGCTATGGGGGAACAAGGCATGACTGACAGGTGAGCAATAACCATCACCGGTTTTCCACCTTCATAGCCCTAATCACTATTTTCAGGCCAGTCACTCAACATGGCCTCTTCGTGGCAACATTAGCAGTGGTTTTGGTACGCTTGAGGCCATGCTGAACCAACCACATGAGATTAAATCAAACACAAGAGAACATGGTGCAATCGAGAGTCACGGGAAACATGATGTATAGCAAATGCTTTTTAAATAGGAGAAAAAGTACATGCTAAAATAATGATAAAAATATAGTATAGTAAATGCATGAACCCATATAATCATTTTTATCCTTTATCAAGTGTTGTGCACTATACATAATTGTACGTGCCACACTTTTATATGGCTGGCAGCACAGTAGGTTTTTTACACCAGCATCATGGCGAACACGTGAGTAATGCATCTGCTGTGACGTCAGGACAGCTACGAAGTCACCAGGCAACAGGAATTTTTCAGTTCTGTTATAATCTTACAGGATCAGCATCGTCTACGCGGGCCACGCTGACTGAAACATCATTATGCTATGAATGCCGGAATGACAGTCACTGCATCTGTTTCTACAGACTTGGGAAATGTGGGAAAGACCACCAGAGATTAGCGTTCGTTGTGAGATGGTGGCGAGGACTAGAACGGACCCAGCCTTGAACATCAGAGACCCAGACTTGGCTGAAAGAAGGCGACAGTTGTGAATGAGTGTGTGCCTTAGGTCCACGCCCTGAGGACCTGACCGATTGCCCACTGAATGAAAGAAAATATAGTAACACCTCGCATTGGTATTTCGTCTGGCGCTGCTTGGTGACTTTCATCCCGGTCACAACTCAGGCCAGTCTGTCTGTGGCCTTGTTTCTGTCGCTGAGCTCACAGAGTCTCTGAGAGAGGCAGGACTGGGGTAGGAAGGGTCAGGTGGGTGTTTGGATTCTCAATTGAGTGCTACGTTCACAACCAGGCAGCTGCCTGGGGACACTGAGGAATAGGGTGCTGAGGGAGCAGAGGAGAGGAAGGACATTCAGGGGGTGGCCCTGCTGGGCCGGGAGCTGTGGGAAGCCACAGAAGGGGCTTGGACAGCCAAGGGTCCGCAAAGGGTTTGAAGGAGCAAATAGCCAGCTTCACCTGCTTTCTCTGGAACCGTGGGGGCCTCACTGAGGGGGATCAGCACAGATCGGGGGTCTGCTCAGCAGGAAAAGAGCAGCTACTTTGGACCCTGACGGCCCCTTTGGACTCAGACACCCTTCCTTCTCTGCACCAGGAATGCCAACCACCCCCAAGGCCTTAGGTCCTGCGCCTGCCCAGCCCAGGGAGACAGGAAGCAGGAAGCCAACTGCACTGTGGGGACCACACCCATGGCCTCTTCTGGGAAAGACTTGGGCAATTTGCAGAAACTTTCTACTCAGCCCCCAAAGACTTTCATTGTCTCACCCAGACCTTAAAAGCCTAAGGAGACTAATGAGTCTGGGAAACATTCTGAAGAGAACAGATAAACACGGAATGGCAAACAGGCCTTAATGACTCCAGGGCCTGAGCCCTACCTACCCCCAGGGGAAGAAGTGGCTTCTCCCTGGGAGTTACAGCACGCTTTGCAGAAGCGCACAGAGTCCAGCACACCGGGTAGGGTCCTGGGCGGCTGGTCTCTGCTCCTAACTCTCCCAGCAGCAGTAATTAGCCGCAACCTCAGGAAGCCCCACGAGGCCTCAGTTTTGGACACTATCCCCGCGCTATCTACCCCACAGGGTTCTAAAGAGGCTTTGACAACATAATGAATGTGAAACCTCTGAAAAATTTTATAAAAAATTCTGTGCAGACACAATTATACTATTATATCATTAGCAATCAAAGTATTGCACTAAGTATTTGTGTTTACAAATTAATGTACTTCATGGGGCAGCTGGGATAGCTCAGCAGTTGAGTGTTTGCCTCACAATCATGAGGTTCGGGGTTCAATCCCCAGCCCATACAAGCCCATATGCTGAACTGCGGCACAACTGGTCGTGGCCGGGATGGCTTGGTGGTGAAGGTTCTCGCCTCCCATGTGGGAGGCCCCTGGTTGGGTCCCTGCCCCATGCGGCCTCACATCCACCTGTGTGGATGAAACCATGTCACAACTAATGATGTACAACTGTGGAGACTGCTCTGGGCCCTCCCCCTTCTCTCTCACCTTTTCTCAAACAATAAATAGATCATTAAAAAAAAGAATCTGATCTTTTCTTTAAAAAAATTAATATGCTTCATAAGATGACACATAACACACATGTACATTCATCCTATATGACCAAAATAATATACCATGCCTCGATTTTACTTTTACTATCTTATTATCAGTTTCAATGTTTTAGAGTTGGGCAAATAATTAGAATATGCTCGGTTAAGAGTCACTTCCCCTTCTGGCTTGTGGGAATGTGGTATTTCTAAATGACGGTGTCATTGCTGTGTATAAGGACCACACAGTCAGCAAAGACCATCTCTGGGGTGGAAACCAGTGGTCCTCATATAGCTCTTTGCTGTCCTATGTTCAGCAGCCCGTAAAAAGGCATTTTGGGCTGGCAGGTTCTCGTCGCATTCTTGGGGCCCCTGGCTTACTTACCGGTGGATGAGATTCCAGGAATGTTCTGCGCCGTGAGGAAAAGATCGTCAATGGGGTCAACCAGGTGCTTGATGCTCACTTTCCTCGCGTTGTAGTAGTGGCCGTCGGCTGCCCTTCCTGTGCGCTCGATCGCCACCAGGTGGTCGAATCTGCCAGGAAGCAAGAGCATCGGGCCCTCATGGGGAGTGTGGCCGCCTGGCGGTCCTGTGTTTGTGTGAAGACACCTTACTCTCTCTCTGGTTCTTTCCTTCCTACAGAACATGGCAGAACGTCTCCCAGGGGCCGGGGCCTGTGCTGGGGGCTAGTCTGTCAGCTCATGTTAAGAAATAGCATCAGAATGTTCAGCAGGTAATTAGAGCAGAGGCTGTGGGACCAGGAGGCTGACTGACCGCAGGGTCACCCTGGAGGATGTGGCTGATGCTCCACCCCCAGATCTGCACTAACCAGCCGGGGAGCCAGCGCCCGCCCGGCTGTCTGAGGGGAGGTTACGACGGGCCCACCTCCGCCCTCTTCCAGGACCTTGTCCAGTTTACAGACACAGACAGACTAAAAAGGAATTAAAATAGTAGACGGATGAACCTACTGCTACATAAACTTCTTTAGACAGAGAGGGGGGGGGCAGATAGGTGGTCAGAACCTGGGCTATGGAATCCGGTCGTGTAGGTCATCATGCCACCGGCCTTGAGCAAGTCGCTTAACCTCTGCACCCCTCACTGTCTGCATTTGTCCAAGGACCTAACAACAGTGCCTGTGTCATAGTGTCGAAAGGGTGAAGTGAGCAAATGTGCAAAAGGCAACTTAGCATAGAGTGAGAGTTAGTGGTTGCGGTTGCTGTTATGATTAGGAGGAATACCGTCCTGATAATCCAATTTAAGAACCTGAAAATTGTACTTTTATATCTCTTTGAAGTTCCCCCATGATGGAATTCTTTAACATCTTAACTCTGCTGTGGAAAACTGTATGGTTGGTTACTCAAAAAATTTAAAATAGAATTACCATATGATCCGGCAATTCCACTGCTGGGTATATACTCCAAAGAAACGAAAGCTGGGTGTCCAGGAGATATTTGCACACCCATGTTCATAGCAGAGCTACACACAATAGGCAAAAGGTAGATGCAACCCAAGTGTCTGTCAGTGGATGAATGGATAAACAAAATGTGGCCTCTACGTACAATGGGATAGTATTCAATCTTAAAAAGGAGTGATATCCTGTCCTGCGCTACCACATGGATGAACCTTGACGACATTATGTTAAGTGAAATAAGCCAGCTGCAAACAGACGAAGTCTGTATGATTCTACTTCCGAGGTCCCTAGAATAGTCAAATGCGTAGAACCGGGGAAGCCGGGATGGCTCAGTGGGTTAAGCCCTCACTTTGCAGCGCTGGGGACCAGGGATCGAATCCCGGCCCCGGCCCGTGCGGAACCATATGCTGAACTGGGAGCTCCCCCAGTTCAGTTCTCTCTCTGTCTCTGTATCTCTCTCTCTCTGTCAAAAGTAAAAATAAATAAAAATATATTTAAAAAAAAAAATGCGTAGAACCAAAGTAGAATGGTAGTTGGCAGGGGCTGGGCGGAGGGGAAGAGGTGTTAGTGTTGAATGGAGACAGGTTCAGTTTGGGAAGATGTGCAAGTTCTGGAGACAGGCAGTGCTGATAACTGAACAGCACACACTTCAACATGGCTAAGATGGTAAACTTCACGTTCTGTATATTTTACCGCAGTAAAAAAATAAATTAATAACTCTGAGTGCTTTCTCTGTACATGTTTTTTTATTTTTTGTATTATGAATTCATTAATTTATTTATTTTTGAACTGAACTGGGGGCCTCACTGCATTCGGGAAGCACACCCCAGTTCAGCATGTGGGTCCGCCTGGGCCGGAGCCGGGATTCGATCCTCGGTCCTCGGGACTTCAAAGCGAGCGCTCAACCCGCTGAGCCGTCCCGGCTTTCCCAAGTACATGTTTTTTTAAAAAAACAAAATCTTCACGCCTGTCCATGTCCTTGGGTGATGCTGGAATGCGGTGGCAGGGACGTGCCTGGCTGAGCCCCCTGAGGGGGTGTGGGCAGGCAGACTTGAGGTGACCTGCACAGGGCCGGGCAGGCGGCCACCGAGAAGCAGAAGCAACAGGAGACAGGAGCTCCGACCCTGAACTTTCTCCACGTTCACGGGGACGAGAGGCAGCTGAGCCCAGGAGCTCCTGCTCAGATCCGCACCGCCTCTACTCTGGAAGCACACAGAGCCCCCTGGCCCCGGCCCCTCTCATCCCGCACTCTCCTCCCTGCTTCTCCCCCTGGGAGGGCTCAGGGCCACACCTCTGACGGTGGCCTGGTGTTTTTAGGCCACAGGGTCCATTGAGCTGCTGGGGGAAGTAGCTCGCTCCGGGGAAGCCTGCACCCTGGGACACGTTAGCGCATCTTCTCCAGAGAGAGCAGAGTCCGCTCTCCACAGTCGGGTCTGGCTCACCGCCCTCCACGGCACACACGGCGCAACACCTGTGTTATCAGGCACCAGGGCCCCACGCCAGAGAACGTTCTAGCTTCTCCTTAAGGAGCCAGAGCGTTGTTTGTATGCCAACCACTCCGACTGTAAACATTTCTAATATGCGCCACACACATTCTTGTAGCCTTAAAAGGCATTTCGATCCACAATTGAACATTTTTTGGGGGAGACACAGGGTTCTCATTATGAACCTCAGATTCTGTGTGTGCTACACTTCGGCTACGCCTTCCAGGCCTATGAAAGCAGTGTTCTTAAATTCTCAGAGGACCCTTGTTAGGGGCGTGCGAGATAGATTTATTAGGTCAGGCCAGCATTTTCAGAAAAGCAGCTGAAAGCAGTAGAATAGAATCGTAGAGAATAGAGTAGACTGGAATAGAAAATATCAGAATACATTGCACGTAGTAAGAGTAGATATTGTTTTTTGAAAGTGCTGTTGCAGGTGTATGTGTGTGTGGTTTGCTACACAAAATGCATTACTCTGGATTCTTGTCAAAAAAATTTGCAAAACACTGCATTAAAAGTTATGAGACCTGAACTGCATCCTACATACAAGAGTGTTTTGCAAAATGTTTGACCATAACACATAGCAAAAACTACACACATGTACACACATGAAGTTTCACAAGCGAGTGCTTGCCATCACGGTACAAGATACACAGTATATTGGGGAAGCTGGGATGGCTCAGTGGGTTAAGCACTCACTTTGCAACCCTGGGGACCGAGGATTGAATCCCGGCCCCGGCCCGTGCAGACCCATATGCTGAACTGGGGAGTGCCCCCAGTTTGGTTCTCACCGGGGTGAGACCCCAGCCCAGTTCCCGCCCTGTGCAGCCCTGCGCCCACCTGTGGAATGAAACTATGTGGAAAAACCGATGATGTGCAACTATGGAGACTGTTCTGGGCCCTCCCCCTTCTCTCTGTCTCTGTCTCTGTATCTCTCTCTCTCTGTCAAAAACAATAAAAATAAATCTTTAAGAAAAAAATTTTTTTTTTAAATACACAGTATTTCAAATTTCAAAGGTGCTCACTGACCCCCGCAAAATGATTTCTCACTCTCTAAGGAGTCATGACCCAGTTTGAGAAACCGCTATTTGTAATTTTTTGTCATTTTTCTCTCTTCTCCCTCTATAAAGAAGATGTGCCATATCTCAGGGACCTGCTGCTTTCTCTGGGAAGCCCCCAGTGTACCTTGAAACCCCCAGCCTCACTGGCTCACCTGGCTCATCAGAACCCCGGGGCTCATGGCTCTGTTGTCTCTGGAGGACTGAGGTGTGCAGGGACAGGTGTCTGTCACAGGTGAGAGCACATGGGCCTTTCTGCCATCACCCACTTTAACCTGGGAGGGGACGCACATACCTGGGAGACTTGGGGTCACTGTTTGTGCAGAGAAACGCCCGAGCCGCTCCTGCTGACCCACCTTGGAAAGTTAATATTGGGATCTGCGTCTTCAGAACACCTTGGAAAGAAAGGCAACGGTTAGACACCTCAGACCCAGCATTGCATCTCGAGATGGCACGTTGGCTTTTCAAAAGCTTCTTTGGAAATGGTCCTTTCCATTTCTGAAGGACATTGACCTGTGGAGTACTTGTGGGGTAAGCCAAGACCCCGACCAGAGGCTGCTGCAGTTTGCTTTTAGTCCTGAGTAAACCCTGGGTTGGTGGAGGGTGGGGGTCGAGTCGGGCTACTGTCACCAGTATTGTGGGCTAGCAAACGTGCTCCACGTCGATGCCACCATACGGCCTGAACAGAGGTCTATACTAGGTCACTGTCATTGTGGTTGCTGGGGACACACTTAGGTGCCCAGGGTGACAAGAGCCAGCCCTCTGCTAAGCATGTGACATGCACACTCTCATTGAATTTTCACAATAATCCTGTGTGATAAGAACTATTGTGATCCCCATTTTACAGAGAAGAAACCTGAGGCTCAGAGATGCTACATCACGTGGGCCAAGCCAAGTACAGAAGTCAGCGTCACAGGGAGCCTGACAGGGCAGGGAACATAACCTAGCCCCAAGTGGGGTGTACAGGGTGGGAAGAGCCTCGAGAAAGGAGGGGCGGGGAAGATGAGACCCCCCCCACCTACACACACACACACACACACACACACACACACCGAGCAACAAAGAACCAGCTTATCAATATGGAAAATTCACACTCAAGACAGAAAAGAAAGACCAAACTTTCTCTTCTTTAAACATTTCCTAGGCCTTGGTATAAAAAGAACTAAAACTGTTCTCATTAAAAGGTCATATGGCTTTTACTTTCTTTGTCCACACATAATGAAAGTTCTGTAAAGTCCAATATAACGAATCATACCCACTAAGCCACCGTGTGGGCGAGCCTGGGTCAGAGCTCAAGTCCAGTGGGAGGGGAGCTTCTGAACCCCGACCAGGTAAACAGAAGTCAGAGCTACTTCCGGGAAGTTGGCGGCTCCACACAGCCACCCACCCAGTGGTTAGATGGGAGTGGCTGTCCCTTGCCCTGGATGACAACACAGTCCCTTGCTTTTCCTTCTTCCTCGGTGCTGTATCTTTGTCTCCTTGCTGTCTCCTCCTCTTCTCCTTGACTTCTTCACGTGCAACATCCCAGTGCAAAATCCGGGGTCATTTCCTCTGTCTCCACTTAGTCCCTCAGTGATCTCATCCAGTGTCTTGACTTCAAAAGCCATTAATATGCCAACTGTGCTCCAACTGATCTCTGCAGCCCAGACTGCTCTCCTGAACTTGACTCGTAGATCTAACTGCCTGCTCGACTTCTCCAGTTGTGTGTCTAACAGGATCTCACACTCTGTTACCCAGGCTCAACACTGCACTCTTTTTAAAGTTGTAATTGTGGTAAAAAACAAACAAACAAACAAAAACACACACACACACACACACACACACACACACATATATATATATATATATATATATATATATATAATGTAAAATTAAAATTTGCCATCTTACTCATCATAAGTGTACAGTTCTCTGGTGTTAAGTACATTCATGTTGTTTGACCATCACCACCACTCATCTCCAGAACTTCTACATCTTCCCAAACAGAAACTCTGTTCCTATTAAACACCAAAGCCCTGGAAATTACCATTCTACTTTTTGTCCTTAGCCTTTTTTGTTTTTAAAGATTTATTTTATTGTTTGAGAGGAGGTGAGAGGGTGTGTGAGAGAGAGAGAGAGAGAAGGGGGAGGGCCCAGAGCAGTCTCCAGAGTTGCACACCATTAGTTTTCTACATAGTTTCATTTCACAGGTGGGGGTGGGGCTGAGCAGGGCAGAAACCTGCCGGGGGGGCCTCCTACATGGGAAGCTTGCCCTGGTGATAATTGAACTGGGGACACGCCCCAGTTCAGCATATGGGTCTTCACGGGCCGGGGCCGGGATTCGATCCTCGGTCCCCAGGGCTGTAAGACAAGTGCTCAACCCACTGAGCCATCCTGGTTTCCCCAACTCCTTTTTAAGACTGAATAATATCCCATTGCACGTAGATGCCACATTTCATTTATCCATTCATCCATTGACAGACGTTTGGGTTGCTTCTACCTTTTTTCTATTGTGAATAACGCTGCTATGCACATGGGTGTGCAAATATCTGTTTGACAGAAATAGACTCATAGACACAGAGAACAAACTGATAGTTGTTAGATGGGAGGAGGTTGAGGGGACAAGAAAGGTGAAAGGGTTAGGAAGTACAAATCGTTTGTTACAAAATGGTCACAGGGAAGTGAAATACAGACAATAATGTAAAAACTGTGCATAGTGTCAGATGGACACTAGACTTATGGGGAGAGCACCTCACAAATTATATAAATGCTTGTCTACCATGCAGTACATTTGAATCTAATATAAAATAATACTAAAAAAATAAAATGTGACATATACAAAAATATATACATACATACATATTATATCTGCTCAAGTCTCTGCTTTCTGTTCTTTTGGGTGTATACCCAGAAGTGGAATTGCTGAATCATATAGTATTTTCTATTTTTAATTGTTTGAGGAACCACCGTGTCGTTCTCCACCGTGGCTGCACCATTTCACACTCCTGCCAGCAATGCACAGGGTCAGGCATGGCCCCCACCCCAACCCCGAGCATCTTCCTCACCCAGTTTCCACTGACTCCAGCCCTTCGGTTCCCTGCAAAAACCTTAGCGCAGCCCGACTGCCCTGCCTCCTGCCTACGTCCTGTCCACCGGAAAGCACGACTCTACCTTCAGAACACACACCCTTCTGGCTGCGCTCCCAGCCCCCACCTGGATGTGCCTGAGATGGAGCCTGAGACAGAGACTTGGGTGCAGGTGGTTTGTCTGGGAGATGACCCCAGGAGGCAGTTGGGAGGGAGCAGGGAAAGCGAGGACGGGAAGGAGGGAAAGCCAGGAGGAGGGAGTACATTTTTAAGGCCCCTGCTCTAGGAAATGGGGTCTCGGTTCCACCAGGACCGTCATGTCTCCAAAAGCTGAGAAGCGGGGCGCTGGCCCCCACCCCCTACTGGTTGAAGGGACCCTGAAGGCAGTAGCCCCCAAAGTTCTGGGCCGGGTGGTTTTTCACAGCTTTGGAGGCACCAGCCAGGCCAGTGTGACTTAGAACTTCCACTCCAGCTATGACAGGGGGCCCAAGGGACCAGTCACAGGGCACCACCCACTGTGAGCCACCCCCACCTCCTGCCTGTGTCCTGGTCCCTACAGCTACGTAGGTGATCCTTACACCGACGCTAGAACATGGCCCCTCTGCTCCGTGGCCTGGAGGGCTCCCCCCACCCCACCCAGAATAAAAGCCCGGGCGTCCAGTTCCCTCGAGGCCCTTCCCGGTCTGGCCCCTGCGGCCTCTGTCCTGCCTGGGTGCTCTTCCCTTCATCCACTCCAGGCCAGCTGGCTGCCCACCACCTGCTCTTCCACCTGCCGGAGCCCCGCTCCCCCGAACGGCCTCTGCGCTGGCCGTTGTCACAGCCTGGGACACTCCTCCTCCAGCCAGCCCAGCCTCCCTCCTTCGTCAGCGTCAAGTCTTGGCTGAAAGGCAGCTTCTCGGGAGAGCTTCTCCGGCCGTGCCGTTCCATAGCAGCCCAGCGGCCCGCGGACCGTGTCCCTACTGCTCTCCTGCTGTCTGCCGTCCGCTGACGCCACTGGGATGCACACGCCGTGAGGGCAGGCTGCGCTGGGTTTGCTCGCCGGTGGATCTCAAGAGCCCAAAGTAGTGCCTAGCACATAGGAGGTGCTCAGTGCACATTAGTTGCGTGAATGGATGCTGTACATTCAGACATAACCTTTTTGAAACTTCCAATGGAACTGGTGCTGTAGGGTCTGCCTCCTGGGGTTCTAGAGGCTACCAGGGGGAAGAGAGGCCCTGAAGAATGCATGTGGAGCAGCAACAGAGAGACAGGCCGTGGGAAGCTGGTGAGATCCGCCAGGCTCCCAGCTTATGCCTGAACGGCCCCTGCAGGATGGAGGGGAAGCGAGGCCCTGAGACCAGCCTGACGTCCTAACCTCGTACCAGCGTCCCTGCCGCTCCATCGCCCTTCTGGATGCTAAAGGAACCTGAGTAGTGAGGAGAAGCTCCGCCCATCTGGGCCAGAGGGGATGCTGCTATCTGAACCTCTAGATCCTTCCATTCCAACTCTGGGGTCCAGTGGTGGGCTGGGTGGCTGCAGGCCCTCTGCAGGTCACCCTTGCCTCTCACTGGGACACAGCAGGCACCTGGGCTCTGAGGCCTGGAGGAATCTGGGTTCAAATCCCAGCTCACCATTTGCACCTGGACAAGACCCCTGGAACTCTGGAAACCTCAGTGTCTTCATCTATAAAATGGGGCTAATGTCGCTTAGCCCAAAGAGTTGTTCTGAGCTGTAAGGAAAATGCCCCGCGCTAAGCAGAAGTCCCGCACACGTGCATTCCCTCCACTACCCGTCCTCACGTCACTGCTCACCTTGCTCCACAGCCTCCTCAACAAGCTTCTGGAACAAATGCAAGGCTCTCTGGTCAACAATCATGGAGACGCCCTTCTGCAAGGCCTGCAGGAAGGCAGCCAGAGCGATGGCTCCTGGAGGGCCATCCGTCTCCTCCGGAGGCTCGTGTTGGAAATGCGTGGGGAACCCGGTGGTGATGAGCACCGAGTGGGCATGGGACAGCGACAGAGAGGCCCTCAGCAGCTCACCTGCATGGAACAGGTGCCCGATCCCCCTGTTGCCTGAGATCACAAGAGAAAAGGAAGTAAACATCACTAGGTGACATAATTGTGTTTCAAGTAGAAACTTACGCAAACAGTAGTTTGGCTGGTTTGTTTCTGTTCGTTGGAGAGGTGGATCTGAGGGATGTGACAGGGAAGGGTTGTCCCCCAGAACGTATTCTCTTTCTCCACCCCCAGGAGTGAAGGTAGCTGGGTAAATGGCTGGCCAGCCTCTCTTTCAGTCAGCTGTGGCCACAAGACTAGGTTCTCTGTGGGTAACATTGTTAGAGGGATTGAAAGGTAATGCGAGTGGAAGTGACATGTGACACCTCTGGGGCTGGCCACACACCACGTCTTATTCTCCTCCAAGTTCTTCCTTTCCCCTGGGCACTGGCATGTGGACAGCTGGTGCCCCTGGGGGTCTCATGATGTGATGGCGGAGCTGCTGGATCCCTGAGTGCCTGTGTGGAGCAGATCCTCGGTCCTGCTGAACTAGGACACTCACCCTGGAAGTCCCACCCTGGACTGTCGCTTAAGAGGCATGCATTTCTATTATATTGGAACAAAGCATCTTGGGGTTTTGTTCTAGCAGTTTAGCAAACCAAACTATAAGGAATGAAGAAAGAGGAAGGGACATAGTACTGTCTTAGTTGGGGATGCCCCGCCCCCCCTCCCCCCAAAAAAACCAAAAAAACAAAAACCCAAGACAAGGTCTTGAATGCAGATATTTAAGTGGAAAGTGAGCCTAGGAAACAAGTCGGAAGATGGAGGAAGGGAGACTAACAGGGGCAGAAGCACTGAAGGATGTGCGAGCGAGCACGTTAACTTCGAAAGCAAGGGGGCTCAGTCTTGCTTGAGATACTCTGAAGAGTGGGACACATGGAAGGACTGTCCTGCCAGAGGACAGGGAGACAGGGCATTCTTGCACTGGCTCCTGTCCCCTCTTGGGCGAAGGTTGCCCACTGGGATGTTAACTCCTCAGTGTCCCTGGGTTGTGTCTGCTCCTGGCGGAAGAAACGAGACGAGACGCGAGCCTAAGGCGGGAGCTATTGCGCCGGGAACCGCCCACAGCATCTGGGGCTGGCCCAGCCTCGGGGGCATCTGCCATCTATGCCTCTGGTGGCTGCCATGCTGGCCCCAGCTCGGCAGCATGGCCTCCTGACGCTCGTCACATCCCATGGTGCCTTTGTCTATACTCAGGTCACCTCAGAGCATGTCTGTGCCATGTGAATGTAGGATGTGACTCACAACTTCCACCCCCGCTGTGGCTGAAACTCGTCCTGAGCCTTAGGGACACGAGAGGATGTCAGCTTGCATCTGAGGAGCCTGGAGTATGAAGGAACTCAGGGGCTGGATTCCTGTTACGGAGGAAGAGTTCCAGACGTAGAATCTGGAAATTTATATTCACGTCAAGTGTTGGCACGTCATCGTAGCTGTGTGACCTTGGCCTCCTCCTTGATTGCTCTGAACCTCAGTGTTCCCCCAGAGCGTATGGGGGCAGCCCGGGTGGAAGAAATGGCCCCTCACACACTGCTGGGGGAGTGGAAATTGCAACACTGGTCTAGAGGGTGATTTGTAGCTAAGATTTGTGTAGTCTTCTGAAGCCAGCCAGTCACTTGTAGGAACTTATCCTAACACCGTGATCATGAGTCTGTATACAAACATCGTCACAAAGATGTTCACTGCAGCATTGTTTACAGTGTTAAATAATAGGATAGTAATAAAATTGGCGGAACATTTGTAATGGAGTTGGACTCAAAGGCACCTGCTGCTCATGAGGATTCAAGATGCTCCTTAATGGATGCTCCTGGCACATCCAGACCGTCCTAAACTTGCCTGCACCCCAGCCACGTGCTTCAGACCCCTACACGGTCAGTAGGAAGGGCAGTGGTGTGGATGACTCCCCGGGTCAGTCTTATTAAGCCGTGGGCGCACTGCATCTGCAGTAAAAGTACTTCACAGTTTGTCCTAATCAGAGCTAACAGCAGAGTCAATACCGTATTTTCCAGCGTATAAGACGACCCCCTAATTTTACAGTTAAAACATAGGTTTAGGCCTATATTCGCTGTATAAGACAGTCAGTCTTATACGGGTCGTCTTATACGCCCGGTCGTCTTATACGCTGGAAAATACTGTAGTTCTCTTCCCTCGTGACCCATGTGCTGAGTGGGAGAGCAGTCAGTGTGAGAGAGAAAATATTGCAGAAATTAAAAAAAATACCCACCAAGGGGATTGACTATGTAAGAGACTCTGTATTCAGTCACAAACATTCACGTTCCTATAGATGAGGGCTGTCTGGAAAGTATCCAGCCGTGTGATATGAAAAGGAGAGGCATTTATAGCTGGATTTTTTCTGGACAGCCCTCGTGAACATATATCCGAAAGGGCGCAGTGGGGCGGGGCGTATAACCCAAATTTATTAGGCATCTATATTTTAAGGAAACTAGATTCTCTTCAGAATAAATGACCTAGCAAACAAGCAAAAATCTACACCCTCTGGTTTCACAGGAAGTTTTTACGGCAGACCCCTCTCTAATTGGGGGGCAATCTTTGCTCCCAGGCCCACGGGAGAGATCAGACATTTGGGGGGCACGTCTGTGCCATCAGATTCTGGGCCACAGTGTTAACCAACACAAAAGGACACCCAGGCCTGTTCCGTGACCCTGGGCAAGGCGCTGTTCTCTGCCCCAATGTCACCATGGTCAGCTGTTTGGGTCACAGGAGTCGGGCTGGAGTGGGGAACCCCCTAGGCTGGTCTCACTCCTCTGCTCTCTCAGGGGTCCCACCACCATCCACCCAGGTATCTGCTTAGGAAGCAGCTGTCTGGGGGGCCACATTCTCCTTCTGCAAAGTGCAAAGAACACCCAGGTCTAGAATCACAGCCCATGAGCAGGGACGGGAGAGGGGGTGGGGTGTGAGTCTGGAGAGGCTGGAGCACTCTCTTAACTGCCTGGGAGAGACTGCGCCCGGGGACTGAGTCCACTTATTCCAACACTTCACTAATCATGGGCACTGTAGTCAGGGGGCATGGGTTCGAGTTCTGCCCAATGATCTACTACCACCTACTAGGTGAGTGGATTTGGGCAAATTTCTTAACCTGATATGCCTCAGTTTCCTCATATGCTAATGGGAATTATTAATAATAGCTGCCAAATAGGGTCATTGGGAGAATTTAATAAGATAAAAAATGTACATGCTTTTAACATATGCCTGGCCTAGAGTAAAGCTCAGTAGATAATAGCTATTATTTTCATTACCTATCATCACCCTGAGAGGGAGGTATAATTGTTATTACTCCTGTTATACTGATGAGGAAACCGAGGTGAAGAGCGGCTGCAAAGTCTACTCCTTAATTCTCTGTGAGCCTTCTTCCGCAGCAACAAGCAAACAACAAACAAAAAGCCCCCATGCACAACAGTGCCCTCTGCTGGCCGCCTGAGATTAGAAATTCAGCTTTGAAATGAGGACGCAGTCAGGGAGCCCACCAGCTTTCAGCAAACCTCCTCCCAGATGCAACCAGCAGACCCCTGGTGGGTTCCACTAGTCCTGTCCCTGTCGAGAAAGCCAGTGGCTCAAAAGCCACAGAAGGGCTGTCCTTCCTTGGAGATGCAATACACAACACACGTGTGGCTGTGCATGGTGGTGAGGCGGTCCCAGCAGGGCTTTGCCCAACCGGGGTCCCCCAAAGAGTAGCAATGCAGCCGCTGCCCCCACCCCTGCTGCCTGGTACAAAAACTCTGTTCTATGCCCAACCCCAGGGCACAAAAGGGGAAGATGAAGGCCATTACTAAATACACAGATACGGTTTGAACGATCACACTTGGCCACCTAGGAGCCAGACTAGACTCCCTTTATTCCTGCCTCCCCGAACCCAGTTTACTTCTGACAGCGCGTGCCACTGATAAGCTCGCCTCCCAAACCCCTTCACATGCTTATTGTCGAAAATTTTGGAGGACATCAAAAAACATAAAGAAGAAAATAAAAATCACCTGTAATTCCACCACCCAGAGATCACCACCATCAGTATGCGGGTGCGTTCACTTCGAGCCTTTTTGGGAACCACACACAGGATAAACATTTACAAGAATCGTACCGGAGATGCAATTTTGTGCTGCCTTTTTCACTGAGCATTACGTCCGCGACAGGTTTCTCCAGGCCACGCAGGTGTGAATGCTTTGTTTCGTACCTGGGTCGACGGCAATGATAGTCTCCAGTTCTCGGATCTTCTGAGCAGCAGAGGCGGATGTGATGCTGTAGTGCAAAGGATCTGGGGAAATGAGGTGGATCTCTGGGAGTCTCTCAGGGGCGAGACCACTGGCTGGAGCCTCCACATCCTTCAGGGTGGTCATAACTGTGCAGCCCGGTGCAGTAGTGAAAGCCAGCAGGGTCTCTAAAACACACGACAGGACGGACAATTCCGCCTCCATCATCAAACCTCGTCCATTTTCCCCTCACCCACTGCCGATGGACAAGACGGCCTCATGCATTGACTTTGTCAACAGCATTCCTTACATCACTTGTTAGCCTCAGGTCAGAACAAGCTGGCTTGGGGGCTAAAATAAAGCAAGCTCCCCTTCAGAAGGGACCTCCAATTTTTAAGAAAGTGAAGATGAGGTGAGTGCAGGGGAAGCAGTGAGGTACAGCCGCAGCTACAGGTGGAGGGCCTGTTGATTTAATCCCATGGATCTCAGAAAGTACGGACAGAACTCTTACATCACACCAAGCCATCTTTCTTGACTTGTCAGCACATGTTAGATTTGCTGACAAATACTTCTGAGCACAGCTTCTGTTTTTCTCGTGCTATTTACATTTTGCTTTGCTTGATGCTAATTTTGCTCTTTAAAAAAACTCTCCCCTACTAGATGACAGGCAATGAGAAGCCCTCTAGCAGAGTTATTAAGAACACGGCTTTAGCATGGCAAACGCACTTGAGTGTGAGATGCAACTTTATCCTCTCTAAACCTGTGTCCTCAACTATTAAATAATGACAATGCCTCATGGGGTTGTTGTCAGGACTAAACAGAAAAGTGTACATGAAATGCTTAGCAAAGAGCCTGGTCTGGTTTATGTCCTCCATAAACGACGGTTTGCATGACTGAACCAGGCACTGTGTCTCACGCATTCTGTGTCCTTGGGCCTGGACCGGTGAATGCGTAGTGCTTGCTCTGCTTAATTGATGCCTTCCGCTTGCCTCAGCATCTCGGTGCCCTGAGAACTCTAACCTCACTGAGCAGCACGCTCCTGGAGACCAGGGACCCCTGCCTATTTTCTCAGGATCCCGCGTACTGCTCTGCATGTAAAAGGTGCTCAGTAAATGTAGCTGTAAACTGAGTAAATAACCATGTCTTGGCTTTCACAGAAAACAGTAAAATGTCTCAGATTTCACAGAAAGCCGAGTCAGCCAACACTTCAGCAGGAAAGCCTGCCAGTAGATGCACCAGGCATTCTGAAGAACTTCTAGACACGATGCATAAGAGGAAGAGCTAGGGGTTTTGGTGAAAGCCATCACTGTGTTTCTGTGTTTTGGACAGCACCTAAAATTGCCACTCTAAAGCCAGGCGCTCATCAAGAAAGTCACTTTAGAATGTGATCCGGGTTTTGCCCCATCAGTTGTAAGGTGTGCAGCCATTAACCTTTTGCAACGAGAAGTTTAAAGTCTGAGCATGATGTTTGTGCATCAGAATGATTCAAGGCTGTCCCTGACCAATGACATCATCTGTCCTCGTTTAGGATCACGCCTGCGATCGCAAGTCAGAGCTGAAGGGCTGGACGGGGCTGGGAAGCCAGGGGCAGTGAGCTCTCTTCTGCAGGGCATCCCCTGTGGGCACCATGCCGGAGGGTATTTACCACATGCGTGTAGGCGGGTGTGTGCACAGGGGCACACACACACTTGGAAATGACCACAAGCTCCCTGAAAATTGTATCTTGTCTTGTGCAGCGTTTCCTTCTTAAGATCTGGACCCATGACTGTCGTCACATAGTAGGTGCCCAATACATTTATGTTAAATAAACAAATAAACAGAATGTCCTGTGTCTTGGTGTTTATCCCTCATCACCATATTGGAGACCATCATTTCCTGTCATGAGGCCAATGCTAATTAATAGCTGAACTTCCATGAATGCTTTCAAAATAAATGGAAAGTAACACTACGTTCTATACGTTGTGGTGCGAGTGGGGCTGACCTGGCCAGAATTTTCCCGTGTCTACGACGTGGGCCGCAATGCTCATGGTTTTAATGTTTCTCTCACTTCCCCCAACCTGACTGTGAGCTGTTAGTGGTCAGGGCACCCTCATGTGTTCCTGCATTGCAATATCTTGCAACAACCATGTGAAACGGGTTGTATGGTTGTGTTGCTTGCCTTCACCTTTGCTTTCAAAGCTACACTAACCTCCAACACGCTTCAAAAAATCCATCTAAGGACTGGCCCTCAGGATGGGCTGTGAGCCCTCTGGAGAGAGAAACAGATTTAATCAACACGTGTCTGAGCTGAAGGACAAGACAAGATGTTCTGGTGAGAACCGGCCCTGGGATGAAAAACAAGTAGCCAGAGAGATCTTCGCTGTGGGCTGCAGGTCTACATGACATGACTTCATTCCATAGAGCAAGCTTGTCCAACCCACGGCCTGCGGCCCAGGACGGCTTTGAATGCAGCCCAGCACAAATCAGTAATCTTTCTTAAAACATTAGGAGATTTTTTTGCAGTTTGTTTGTTTGTTTGTTTAGCTCATCCGCTATTGTTAGTGTGTTTTCTGTGTGGCTTAAGACAATTCTTCCAATGTGGCCCAGGGAAGCCCTAAATTTGGATACTCCTGCCTTAAATTATTGCCCCCTAAGCCTATCCTTTCAAGAACTAGACGCCCACCCGGTTCTACCCAAGGTCAGAGTAAGCCCAGACGTACTGCAACTGCGGACAGCTTCAAGGCTGGTCAGCTGAGAGGGCCAGAACACGGGGATGTCCCCGGGCTGACACGCCACAGGATCCCCGTAGTCAGGGTTGGAAAGGTCTTTGATTCCCAGCAGTTCTGCAGATGGAAAAAGAGGATGAATTGCACCGGGTCCCTGTACCATCCACATTGAACACATCGTGTAGTTGACGGCTCTTCCTCCAGGAGGAACTCTAGTCCTAGGGCTGCTGTAAACGGCATTGGAGAAGGGTGGGGAGGAGACATAGCTGACTTCTAGTCTATTCTGAGTGAGATGGAATCGCATTCCCTGGTGTGATTACTGGAGGGGTCCTGGCTGCATTTAGCCCAACACCTGCATTGCACAGAATGCTATCAAAGCTGGTGTTTTCGAGTTTATCTTGATACAGACTGAGTCACATAACACAAACCTAAACTCTGTTGCTTGACCACCAAGAGTGTCCCTACCCGTGGTCAGCCGAGTGCTTATGAGGACAGCAAAGATGGATGCACTGGGCCCAACCCACCCCTGTTCATGAGGAAACAATTAGCGGGCACTTTGTTTTGGGTGGTCCTGAGATGTCATCGTTCCGTGATGCAAGTGCTGACTGCATTTGTACAAAGGCTCTGTCTGATTTTGTCTGTTACACAGACGAGCAAGTTCAGTTACGCTGACCGCTGGCTTGCACCCAAGGCCCAACCCCAAGAGGTCTGAGGAGCTTCCCCCTCGGCTCGGCTCACTCACTCTCAGATTGAGTTCAGACGCTGGGGACCGGGGGGTTTCGGTTCAAATTAACATGTGGAAGGACGCTGTGTCCTGCCCAGATACGCCACTGAACAAGAGCCTAGATTAGAGGCTGTTCTGTGCTCAAACCTCAAGACCAACGGCTCTGCTACCAGCCTCCCCCACCAGCTTCCTCATGCCAGGTTTGCTCGGAGTTCACAGGAGCGAAAGGATGAGGGTGGCTATTCTGCACCTTTAAACCTGAGGGGCACCTGTAAAGCCAGCCCTCTTATGGCCACAGAAGGACAACAGTGGAAGCTCAGACACACAGCAAGTTTCCTTTCTCTTGGGCTGACGTCCAAGGGCAGCTGTCAGAGTCCGGAACGAGAGTGGACACTGACCTGGGTCACCGATGTGAATGGGTTGTCCTTGCTCACCCCCCATGGAGCAACTGGCCCGCACCAGCGTTTCCAGCTTGTCTTTGGGGATAGGCCGCATTGTGACCACCAGAGGGCAGCAAAAGCCAGCGACGCTGGCGCAAGGCACGGCTGTCTGCCAAGAAATCAGGGAAAAGAGGTTAAATAGATAAAATTAGTACAGATCGAAGCCAAGAGTTCAAGGCAGTGAATGAAGTAGGTAGGAGCACTTACAAAAATATAGCTTCTACTTTTATGCGACATACAGAGGAGGAAGGTCGCTGGTAAACTGCTGGTCTAAATCAGAGAATCTTAACTTCCTAGGCACTGTGACGCTAGGGCCTGTCAAAGTAGCTTTTGACCGCATTAAAGGAAATGTAAAGGATCACGAAGGAAACCAATGCTATT
>PVKE010005262.1:0-30179 GCA_004027555.1 Craseonycteris thonglongyai
GCTCACTTTGCAGCCCCAGGGACTGAGGATCGAATCCCGGCCCCAGCCTGTGCGGACCCATATGCTGAACTGGGGAGTGCCCCCAGTTCAGCTCTCACCGGGGTGAGACCCCGGCCCAGTTCCTGCCCTGTGCAGCCCCGCGCCCACCTGTGGAATAAAACTATGTGGAAAAACCAATGATGTGCAACTATGGAGACTGTTCTGGGCCCTCCCCCTTCTCTCTGTCTCTGACTCTGTATCTCTCTCTTTCTCTCTGTCAAAAACAATAAATAAATCTTTAAAAAAAAAAAAGAGATTCATTTTATTGTTGTGACAGAAAATGAGAGAGAGAGAAGGGGGAGGGCCCAGAGCAGTCTCCATAGTTGTACATCATTAGTTTTTTGACATGGTTTCATTCTACACAGGTGAATATGGGTTGCATGGGGCAGAACCAAACTGGAGGCCTCCCTCATGTGAGGGGAGAACCTTCACCACCATCCTGGCATTTACCAATTGCGCTGCAGTTCAGCATGTGGGTTTGCATGGGCCGGGGCTGGGATTTGATCCCATGCCCTCATAGTTGCAAGGCAAGCGCTCATCCTGTTGCACTATCCTGTCACCCCCTCCATTTTCTTGTGTCATCTTTAAATGGTTCAGAAATGTGATTTTTAATTTTAATTACTTATGAATTTTCCACCTTTCTTCCTTGCATTGATTTTAGTTTCATACCACTGTATTCAGTAAAGATACTTGATATGATTTCAATCTTTTTAAATTTGTTAAGCCTTTTTTTGTGATTCAACATATGAACTATCCTGGAAAGTGTTCTTTGTTCACTTGAGTAGAATGTGTATTCTGTTGTTGGATGGAATGTTCTGTATGTCTGTTAGGTCCATTTGATATATAGTGTAGGTCAGGTCCATTACTATCTTATTGATATTTCTGAATGATCTATGCATTATTAAAAGTAGAGTATTGCAGTCCCATAGTATTACTACATTGATGTCTATTTTTGCTTTCGGATCTATTAGTAATTGTTTAATATACTTAGCTGCTCTGAAATTGGGTGTATATATAATTATAATTTTTATAACCTTTTGTTGAATTGACTTCTTTAAATTATATATAAAAAATTATATAATGACCTTTATCTCTTATTACAGCTTTTGATTTAAAGTCTACTTTTTTTTTTTATGTAAAAATAGCTACCTCTTTTCTCTTTTGTTTTACATTTGCATGGAATATCTCTTCTCTTGCCTTCCCTTTCAGCCTGTAGGTGTCAAAGCTCAAATGAGTCTCTTCTAGGCAGCATTTACTTAGGGGCTTTTTTTCTGTTTATCCATTCAGGCATTCTGTGCCTTTTAATTGGAAGTTTTAAACCATTTATAGTTGGAGTAATTATTGATATGTAAACATTTACCATTGGCATTTTTGTAAATGTTTTCTGATTGTTTTAGAGTTCCTTTTTTCCTTTCTTTCACTGTTGCTGTCTTTTTTGAAAATTGATTATTTTTTGTAGTGTTATATTTTATCACTTGTGAATCTATTATAGGTTTTTGATTTGTGTTTATAATGAGGCTTTCATAATTACATCTTATAACAGTCTGTTTTAAGCTGATAATACCGTTACTTCAATTACATAAATTCTACACATTTACTTGCCCCATGCACACACACACACTTTATATTGTTGATATTACCATTTATATCTTTTTATATTGTGTATTCATTCACTAACAATATATTTTAGCTATAGTTATTTTTCATGCTTTCATCTTCCAAAGTGACTTACATGCCCCTATTGCAGTACTTGAGCATGTTGAATTTGTCCGTGAATTTTATACTTTTTGTCAGTGAATTTTATACATCCTCATTTCATCTTGAAGAACTCCCTTTAGCGTTTCTTATAAGGGAGCCCTAGTGGTGATGAATTCCCTCGGTTTTTGTTTCTCTGGGACAGCCTGTATGTACCTAGAAACTACTTTCCTAGGTAAAGTATTCTAAATTAGCAGGGTTGTTTTTCTTTGAGCACTTTGAATATGTCATCCCACTCTTTCCTGGCCTACAAAGTTTCTTCTGAGAAACCTGCTGAGAACCTTATCTGTATTTGTTTCTATGTGATGACTCTTTTTAAACTTGCTGCTTTCAAAATTCTCTTTGTCTTTGATTTTTAAGAGTTTGATTTATAATACCGGTATGTCTCAATGAAGATCTCTTTGGGTTGAATCTGTTTGAGGATCTTTGAACTCTGTGTATCTGGATGGCCATTTCTCTCCCCAGATTTTGGGAATTTTCAGCCATTATTTCTTGAAGTAATGTTCTGACCCTTTCTCTCTCTTCTTCTAGGACTCCTGTAATGCAAATATTGTTTCACTTAATGCTGTCTCATAATTCACATAGAATTTTTTCATTCCATTTCATTCTTATTTATTTTTCTCTCCTCTGAGTGGATAATATCAAGAGATCTGTCTTCAAGTTTGAAGATTCTTTCTTCTGCTTCATTGATCCTGTTATTGAAGCTCTTATTATATTTATCATTTCATTCATTGTAGCCTTTAGCTCCAAATTTCTGTTGGGTTCTTTTTTATGACTTGTGTCTCTTTGTTGAACTTTTCATTTTGTTCATGCATTGTTTTCCTAAGTTCATAGAGTTGTCTATGTTCTCTTGAATCTCACTGCACTAATTTAAAATAATTATTTTTAGTTCTTTTTCAGGTAACTCACAAATTTCCATTTTTCTGGGGTTAGGTACTGGGAAATTATTGAGTTCCTTTGGTGGTATCATGTTTCCTTGCTTTTTCGTGTTTATAGTGGTTTTACATTGATGTCTGTGCATTTAAGGGAGCAGTCGCCTATTTTGGCTTTTTTTGAACCGATTTTGGTTGGGAAAGTCTTTTATCTGGAGGTGGCTATGAGGGATTTGGCTGGGTTGGGTTTAGCATCTCTGATTCTAGGGAGGACACAGAAGCATAGTCTCTGTACAGCTCTCTCGACTGAGGTCAATATGGGCAAAGACTGCAGGGGTCCTCAGTGGCAGAGGCTGCTGGGGTCTCCCTGTTCTTCTTTTCTGCCTGTGGGAAGATATTCTAACCGAGGTGACCCTCTTGGCTCTAGGTGTGGTGCATTGGCACTCACAGCAACATTAAGCTGGGTTCTGGGGACAGGAACCACCACAGAACCTGGGTCCTAGAGCACAGATGCACTTGCTGCAATGGTAATGCTAGTGTCTTAGGTGCAGGCAAGTTCAGATCTTCTGCAGAACTGAGATCAGAGTCTCTGGGACTCACCACAGTGTTGGGACCACAAGGTGGGGGTGCAGAGGACACAGCAATGGCACAGGCCATGGGATGGCTGGGTGCGATAGCAGCATGCCTTGGAAGGGTTAGGTCCAAGTCTTGACAGGCCCCAGGGGGCGGAGCAGCAGCTCAGCCTCAGGGATGTCAGTTCAAAGCCTGACTCCGGACCCCAGACATGAAGCACAGAGCTACAGCAGTGCCATGCAATGATGGCAAGTTGATGTCGTGACTTAGGGCGCAGCGGGTGGACCCAAGAAGCAGCAGTGCCTGTCCCATGGTTAGTAAGGTGTTGTGACACCCCGGTCCCTGAGAGTGGGCACCACATCAAGTGCGTCCCCTGGGGGCGGGTCTCACAGCAGCAAGTGCCAGTCCCAGTACGGAGCCACAGCAATGGGGACTCCATGCAGGTCCATTAGGGGTCCATGTTGGTGAGACTGGGCTGGGGAGTGGGGGGTCTCCGCAGATGTCCATGGCAGTGACAGGGTTTCTGAGGCTCTCCTCTCCTTTTCCCATGGGGTGACATTCCTATGAGGGAGTCCCTCTTTGCACCGGGCTGCTCTAACCTGGGAGTGGATTGATGCAGGTAAAATGCTTCCCACACTCCTATGTGCACATGGTTTTTGAGCTCCACAGGGTTCTGCTTCTTTGTTGTACTTCACAGCTTTCTTGGAGCTGTTTTGGCATGTTTGTCGTTATTTATGTATTGTTTTGAGGGGAAGACAGGCTTCGGAACCTTCCAGTCTGCCATCTTGCTGGTGTCAGACCCTACAGTGAAATTCTTATTTTATTTAAAGTTTGAGAAAGCAGAAAAGAATCAGGAAAAATAGTGGTGGGAATAAACTGTAAGTCTGAATTGTGGGGAGAGATTTTATCTACAGTTTAAGCTTTATTGATTAGGCTATGGCATTAATACACACACACACACACAATCATATTCAATTTGGAACAAGGTATGTTTTGTAATGTATTTATCTTTTGCTTAAGATAAATATTACTCTTATGCTTTGTAATATTAATTTGTATTCTTTAAAATGTGCAATTTATTATGATCCACAAAGAAGGCAGAAGTTAACCACTTTAGGATTTAAATGTTTTCTCTAGCTTATCCATATGAAGATAAACAAATGGAAAAAAAAAGGTGTATTTTGAAAATGCAGTGAGGAGTTCATTTCTCCGTCAGTGTCTAGTGTGGTAGATAAAAGCTGTGCCTGCCTGTGCAGGTATGTTGAGGTTCTGGTAATGGGTCATAATTTGGGGCTGACTGAATAAATAAATGTCAGAAATTTGGAGCTAGCTTGATCCTCAATTAAAAATAAAAGCCTAGGAATTACAACTGATCCTTAAAAAAAATACTAACTATCATCTGTGCTGGTAACTTCAAGAGATGCTATGATAGCTGAGCTATTCAACAAATTCACATAGGAGCCACTAGTAGTTGAGTTCAGAGCTTTATTAAATCAGAAATAAAGCTTAAGTGGCATATAGGATCTGGCTTCTTGGGGAAGTCTGTGTTATTGATTAATTTATACTTTTCAGTAGTGGGATGTGGTCCTGGCTGTTTCTGGTCATTGGTCTGCAGCAAGTCTGTGAAGGTACAGAACCAGGAGTCATAGAATTTGACAGTAAAGAGTAAGTGGGATACGAAGTGTTTCATGAGAATGTGGCCTCTGGAAGGCCCTCACACCAAGCAATGTTTAAATTTAGTTTCAACAGTCACAACACAAATAAAGAGAAATTCACAGTGGACACAGAGATGACTTGTCTCCATCCATCTTCCTTTAAAGTTGCTTACTCTGGAAAGGATGCCAAGTCTGCGCCGTTCCCATAATCGTCCTACACAGACAGCATACATCCTTTGTACATCAAAAGGAAAAAGCGGTGACTCAGGGTTGAGGACCCTGGGGGATTGGTTTGCTGAAATTGCTCTTCACTAATTACACATGAATGTTTGTTCCTTCTTTGTTTTAGAATTAGAATATAAAGAACTTATTCCAGAAATCTGGGTCAACTCTAAAATGTGATTTTTCTCATTAAACTTAGCTACTGGAGGATCTATGATTAAATAAGCCTGTAATCTTTTTAGTTTTGTGCAAACAATGGTGATAAAACATCTGTGATGAATTGATCTTTGCAAAGTAGACTTTTCAGTACCAGAGAGAATCATTTCATATTGCCCACTCTGGAGAGATTAAACTTAGTGATTTCTCAGGTGGATTCAGCTGAGACTCTTCTCCTGAGCCAAAACTTCTATTTCAAGCAAGGCTCACTTCAGCCATTTACCTTTAAGAGAAATCCAGCTTTACTCCCAGGCCCATTTATCTCCATGTAAACCAGGGGTCCAACCTTTTGGCTTCCCTGGGCCACACTGGAAGAAGAATTGTCTTGGGCCACACATAAATTCACTAACAATTGCTGATGGGCTAAAAAATAATTGCAAAAAAATCTCATAATGTTTTAAGGAAGTTTACAAATTTATGTTGGGCCTCATTCAAAGCCGTTATGGGCTGCATGCGGCCCGTGGGCCACAGGTTGGACAAGCTTGATGTAAACCATCCCTGTGTTTTAAATAGCCTGCTATAATATGTTAAAGGTTGTCACTGTAGGTACAATTTAAATATCAAGGTTGAGAAACTGAAAGTATTCCTTTGGCATAGGGCTCTCTTAAGGCAACCTTAGTGGTACGGGCTGCTTCAAGGCCCCAGGTTCCCCTGCCTCTGGTTGTGGGAAGACACTACTCATTCCTGCAAGTTATTTATGGCTCTGAGGAACTCATTTAACAGTGTTCTCCAGCGCATGGTCTTAGGAGGTCGAATTGGAATGTTCTAGCCCTTGTCAGAATGTTTGCTTCAACCCAGAAGTGTTCTGTGGCACAAAAAGCCTGATGCCGGGGGCGAGCTCACAGAGAGAGCCCTGAGGAGTGAAACTTGGCACGTGCCACTGTTTTCTCGTCTTTGATACGCTGAGCCAGAGTGCACTGCGTGGCAGCACAAGCCACTGTGAGATTTCAGCCCGGGCTCCAAAGCCTGACAACCATAGTAAATCCTGTGGAAGCAGGGCACTTCAAGGGATGGTTTCGAAGCTAATTGAATTTTATGATCAACAGAAAGTTATCCAAAAAGCGTTTTTTTTTTTGCTCCTCATGTTGGTAAAAGGTCTTTCTGAAAAGCTCAGTGTTCACCTTCCTTTTTTTTCAATGTAATTAAAAATGTATGTTAATCATTTTTTAAAACTAAACACAGTAGTACATCCATAGCATTATCTTAATCGTAAAAGCTTATTCCATATTTTCTATAATGTAGCTGATGAAGATAAATGTACTGAACTGAAAGTATACAGACTCCAAAACAGCCCCACAGTTATTAGAAAAAGGTATCAGATATAAGATTTTGTCTTTTTTTTTCCATTTTTCTGAAACCAAATTTGTAAGTTCCATCTAATTGAGCGTTATGAATTCTCTGAATGTGACTGTTCCTACTTCAAATAATGAAAACTGTGGTAGAGGAAAAGGTAGTTTTATTCCTAAATCCTGGATTTTCATTTGGCTTCACTCTGGGTCTCATTATGAGACTCGGGACAAGTCACAGAGGCCCTGTATAGCCCAGCCCGTCCAGCTCTGAAATGCAGAATGTGTCTCTTGGGATGAAACATCATGCCTTTTTACTGTCTTTACTGGAATATAATTGTAATTAGTACCCATTTTCCCATTTCCTTTGGTAATGTTTTATCCCATCATGAATATCCATATATACATCTCTTTGTACATGTATGTATATAAAATTACATAAGACTGGAGTTTTCTATAATGTCTATAATGTACAGAACTCCTTAGAGACCACCATATTTTTTCAAGGCGGGGGTGAGGCGGTGGCACTTCTGTTAGCTTCTATCCCCATACCTTTTCACTGAGACTATAAATTAGGCCTGGGAAGGCTATAATGAGTCAGTAATTTATAGACTATTAAGATACTTAGTTAGAAGTGATTCCTGAGCATGACCAATAGAGAACACATGTTTGTAAAGGACAAACAGATCCAACACAACATGTCCTTGGTCTAACCAAGCCCAATCAATTAACAAAATGGGGTGTCTTATTTTGCATATCTCCCCAAAAATAGAATCGCTAACCACTTGTTAACCACACTGACTTTTTAATAGACAGTGGTTGTTATAGTTTTGCCACCAGAAATGTTCATATTAAGCACCCCATTAGATCGTAGCCAGCAGAGTCTACAAAACGGGAAGAAAGCTCTGCTTGCCTTTTGCCTCCTTTCCTGGTTTGACTGGATGTGATAATTCATTGCAGATTTCTTTTCTTTGACAGAATGCCTACCGCAGGAATGGGATGGCTTTTCTGGCCTGCTGATGTGACTACGACCACAGGAAATGTAATGTTCTGTTAAGGTGATTTCTTTTCCCCTCTTTGGACAAAATAAAATACAAGTTTACCTTCTCTGTATCCTCAGGACTGGGTGGGTTTGTTGTGACTATCAACTGGCTGACTCCAGCTCTTTCCCAGCCCCCTCACCTCCGTCTTGTTTACTAGCTAAGCCGGTTAGCTAATTAATGGCAGGATGTTTGGGATAGTGTGTAGGTGGACAAGAATGCAGATCACACAATTTTGAAATTTTAATTTGGAATGGATTTACTGCCCTCAGCTCACATGTCTTAAAAACAGCGCCTTTTTTTTATTTTTATTTTTTCCAGTGTTTAGTCTATGTTTTTTACATGATGCATTTTGTAATCCAAGTTTAGGACAAAGGAAACAAAATTAAAAGGACACTCAGTTTTCCCCCTTTCACTATCCCACTAACTTTACTTTCCAACATTTGTTGACTATATCTACATGTATTTCAGAGACGACTATCCATTTTATAAACTCATGCTACTCAAAGACTAGGTGACCTCATGAACTGTCGATTCCCATCTTCTCTTCCTTCACCCCCACTTCCACAGTATACATACATACACGTCATTTTCATACCTTCCTCCCAACTTCCTGTGTATCTGCCTATCCTGTGTGGTTTTCGTCACGTAGGTCCTCTTCCCCATCTTCATTCCTGTCCTCTCCCTGTCCCTCCCGTCCCCAGGCAGGCCCACCACACACACGTGCTGTCCCCACTGAGAAGCAGCGTCATCAGCCTCAGTAAAGGGGACCCGAGTGAGCGCCTTCTCCCCTCACAGCTGTCTGGAAATGTGGACTGGGCCACTGCTCGCCAGTAGCAGCCGAGCTACCCTTCCGGCATCCGTATTTTCTCCCGTGAACGGGGAATTTTAACTCTTGGGAACAAACCAAAATATAGCAGATAAAATTGTATAGCTACTGATTAAACCTGAATTGCAAAAAGAAAAAAAAGTTATTTCTTTAATTCTGGAGTTTTGTGCAATTTTTTATCATGGTTTTAACACACCCTGAAACAGCCTTTGTAAAGAATTAATAAAAACAGAAATAAGCATGAAAGATTTTCATCTTGTGACCATATCATTGTGAAGCTCAGTTAATATGATTGTGCCATATTATTCACATTTGTTAACTATCATTTACCTGTTCTATGTTAGTCCTTCTGGAAAATATCTTTATGTCAAGAACAAAAAAAAGAAAAAGAAAGCAGATATATAATATCAAAAAATTGCCAAAGGGTTTTGATGTTCCATCTGTGCTTGCTGAAATGTATGATTAAACTTTTCTTTTTATCATCATTCTTATTTTTTTGGCATCCATAATCATAGAAAATTATAAGCTTGCAGTAAACATCCTAACTTTTAAAACGACGGCATTTATTGTATTTGGTTTCGATCTGCCAGGCTTATAGATGTATAAAATTTTCAGGGGCTAATTTTTCACATCAAAATTCCTTCTCTTCCACATTTTACATATTAAAGTATGCACAAGGCAGAAAATATAGGGTTTAGGTTTTTTCTCTTCATTTTATTCTACCTGATCTCCTTATAGTCCCAGAGAAGGAAGACTCAACGTACATTTCTCTCAGAAATATGACAGCTCTGTGTTTTTGTTGGTCTGGCATATGTTTGTCTATCTTGAACAGTCTGACAGGTAATTATTTATAAAATCTGGTTTTGCCCAGTAAGTCCATATAATAACCTTTCACTTTTCATCATAAGCCAGTGAGCTGAATTTAGAATAAAACAAGGTCATTTATGTCTGTTCTGAGCCTGCCTAGATGTCCCTGTAATTGCTCAATATTAATATTTTTAATTCTTTTTTTTCTTTTCTACCCCTAGGTTCTTTCTCTGACTCTTTCCGCAACACTAAATTAGAAGTGAAATAAAATGTCCTTAAGCAGTAAATGTAGAAGAGGAAAAAAAAAAAGAAAGAAATAAAATTCATAGAAGGAAAGTTTCAGAAAATATGACTTTAATAAATTTCTCTCTAAAGATTAAAATGTTATGTAGATTCATAAAATGTTAGAGCAGAAGATAGTCTTAAAGATCATTGAAAACAAACACTCATTTTACAGATGAAAAAACATGGCATAGAGAGGAAAAGTGACTCTCCCAGGATCATTCAGTCATGTTTGTGACAGACCAGAAACTGGTCCCTGGTCCCTAATTCTCAGTCTAGTAATATATTCCGCCATACTTGGTTTGCATAAGACATTACCAAGACACGTGGAGATTTTATGACATCTTTATCTTAGACAGTAAGCTAAATTTGTTGTTTTATTTTAATGATACTAATTATGGACATATAAATGTTATATTAAAATTTTCTCCAAAAAGACTGTGGTATTTATTAATCTGTGCTATATGTCAATTACACATTAATTTTTTTTAAAGGTCTATAAGCAAGCGAAAAGGAATTAACATACTGAGAGTACTTACTTTGTGTCAGAAATCTTATCTCTGGTATTCCATTTATCTTCGTGATGGCTTTATGAGGTAGATGCTATAAAACAGAACAAACAAAATCAGGCTCAACTTTAAATCCAATGTGAATACACAAAATAGTTTCTATTTTTATAGCCTTATGTTTGGGAGATCAAATTTGAAAGTAAATAAAACCAACAAATAAATAATTAAGTGGCCTCATTTATGGGAAATTGACGCTGCCTCATAGATTTGAGGGTAAAGGAAATATTTTTCCCTTCTCCTAAATTGGGAAATGCAACTTTCTGAACATGCCATTTGAAGGCTGTCTTTACCCTTCCTGCCATCACATGTTGCAATAATTGAGATTCAAAAATAATGTTCCATTTTGGAAACCAAGAATTTTTATTTAAAAAACATCAGAAACACAAATATTTTTTAAATGGTGTATATAATTTCTGTATCTGGGGAGAATTCTAAATATATTACTGTTTGTTCTTTGTTTCTATAAAATAATAAATAATCCGCATTTAATGCTTTTACCATGGAGAAGGCAAATAAACATAACTGGCAATTCTTGGTCTGAAAGAAAACAAGTTTGCATGTGTAGGAATCATAAAGTTTAATTTTGTGAAAGAAAAAATTTATATAGTTCCCAAATCAGATCTTTCTTTCCGGTTCATATGACCCCTTGTGTAAAACTGAATCGCTACAGAGAAAGTATTCCCTCATCTTTCCCCCTGGAATTTAGATAGAACCTTCCCAGGTTGCATTTAAAATGTTACTATCAACCATGTATACATCTCATAAAATATTTTACAGTTTCCTGTGTGCTCTGGCTGAACATTTCATAGTACATAAACACTTCTGCAAATAATACAAGGGCATCAAGTTGACTATGTCATAGCCTTGGCCCCCACATAAAGCTGATTGTCCAGCGATTTATTTCCTTGTATTTATCTTCTTATTTGAAAACCAAACTAAAACTATGTGTTCTTATTCTATTGTTAGGGTGGGGGGACCCCAGCAGTTTTAGTTCATTAAAGCAAAAGCTTTCAGCAGAGGGCACCAAGCCAAGCTTAAGCAACAAAACCTTGCCTGCAGGAATTGGATGTAGACGTGATGGTTAAATAAGGCCCAGATGCCTTTAAAAAATCAAATATTAAAAAGTCATATCACTTAAAGCAAGTCTCTAATGTTATGAGTAGGGTAGTGATACCATAGCACTTAGAGAGAGAGACTGACTTACAGTTGTTTTCTGGAGTAAAATATCAAATATTCAAGCTGCCATAAGTCATGGGAATTTTGGCAATTGAAACATATTTTAAAACAATTCCTATAAAGTCACAAGAAACCCACACACAGTATTTCGTTGTTGGAAACCACGATAGTTCTGTAGGGAACATTTCATGTTGCCTTTTCTGTTCATCACTACCCAATGTTCGCTGTTCTCATTTTGTTTCAAAGAAAAAATAATGGAAAAAGAAGCAGGTAAAATCAAGAATCAAGATTATTACTCATATAATTTTACTTATACCAGGCAACACTCTACTCGCTATCGAAAGTGAAGATGGAGTTTATCAGCATTTTAATAAATCTGACCTAATACCTAGCACACCATGTGCCACCCTGTATGCTAAGGGGTTGTCTCTTTACATTCTCACAACCCCATTACAAGATCTGCAGAGGTACCCAAGGTGGAGCTGGCATTCATACCCAGCACTTTGAACCCAAAGCTCATGCCCTTGAGTGCTGTCACACAACATGAAGTGTACTATAGATTTCCAATAACATGTTAAAGAGAATCACTCCCCTGAACCTAGAGCACTTCTCAGTACCAAAAAACTTGGTTACAAGAAAATCTCATTTTAACTTAGCATTCCTTCTCTAAGGCGAAGTATTATATATATAATAGAATCTCATATAATGTAGAATAGAATATAATTATATAGAGTGTTGCCAAGTCCTCTATAAGGTCTAAGCCTTAAGATAAATATGGTCAATGCACGTGCCAAGAACCCCTGTACAAATCCTGAGAAAAACTTAGTCAAAGATGCATGTGTACAAAGCCTGTCCTTTGTGAAGACTGGCCTTTCAGGGTTTGTCCAGAAGGCTCTAATTATAGAGGCTATTTTAGGCTTTCATGCAAGGTCTTTTTCTCCTGCCATGATCCCCATCTTGTCTACATGTGTTTGCAGGGGCAGATGCGGAAGTACATATGGCTAATCCCTTGAAACTTTGTATAAACGCCCCTTAAGGTGTTCGCTCATTAATTGTGTACCGGTAGTCATAATTTCTCTGGGATGTTTGTGTGTGTGCTTGGGGGAATGGTGAACAGAGATAAAGAAGCAAGGGGAAAGAAATGTGCTGAGCACAATTTGAATCAGAAATGACAATTCTCTCCTCCCTCATCAGTAGTTAACAGCTTTTTTAATTCAATCCTAAACCCGTTCTACCTCGGGCCAAGTCACTTTCTGATTTATGTCCTTTTAGATCCCAACTAGCGGTGCTCCAGCTAGTGGTGCGGCAGGCCTGCAGCTTCCTTTTCTGAATGGCGGTCACGTCTTCCAACCACTGCCCTTGGGAGAAATTAGTTCCCCACCAGTACACTAGCCATTTCTCATCATTCCTCCCTGACCCATGTGTGCCAGTTGAGCGGTCCCTCGTCAGCGGTGACAGCTGCAGCTTGCAGGTTGTCTTGACACCCTTCCATACGTTTGGCCTGTGAAGGGACAGTGAGCCCCAATGGGTCTGGGCAGTTTAATACTCACACAGCCGCATAAGCAAGATGGGCATAGTGTCAACTGTCCACGCACCTGGTCCCACAGGACAATACCAAACCACAGGGACGATGACGGAAGGTGTGAGTGGTAGGCCATGTTGTGGAAGGCTCCAACCCTGAACTACAACCCAGCAGTTGTTTTTGTTTGTTTGTTTGTTTGCATCCATACCCAGAAGAAGGTCGAGGTGGAAAGTCCCAGGTCTCCCCAAAACCAGGAGAGGAGCTGAGAAACTACTGGAAGCTCTTCCCAAGTCTGGCTGTCCCACCACAGCCCTGCAACGATCACAGGCCAGGGCAGAACCTTATCTACGTGGCTCAAGTGGAGACATTCAAAGTCACCAGGTGTCTTTCCCCTACAGTATGCACAGGGGTGACCAACCTCTTGGCTTCCCTGGGCCACATGGGGAGAAGAAGAATTGTCTTGGGCTACACATAAAATATACTAACACTAACAATAGCTGAACTAAGGGGAAAAAAAAAAAATCTCACAATGGTTTACGTAAGTTTAATTTGCACTGGGCCTATTTCAAAGCTGTCCTGGGCCACATGCAAGCCACAGGTTGGACAAGCTTGAATTGCAGACTTGTGTGTTGCTGTTAACAGGATGAAAAGTCAATCTGCCTCTTTCCTACATTTTCATGATGGTCTCCTCCCCTAACTTTCCCATAAAACCTCCCTGCCTGCCTCACTGCAGAGTAACTTCTGCTTCCTCTGAACGTTTTATGTCCCTGCTGGGCTCTATCCCTCCTATTTAGTGTCCCTAATCGTCTGCCCATGTGCCTTGTAGCCTGCAGTAAGAATTTCTTGAGGGCGAGTCCTGAACTTACACATATTTGTAATCACCCCATGCACATACTAGGTGTTCAATAAACATTTTGTAGTTGGTTGATAGAAATATCCATTTAAATGGAAGAACAGAATGTTGTTTGTTGTTAAATTCCTATTTATCAATTGCTAATACTTCTTTCACTTTGGCTGTAAATGTCCTGAACTGCAGCTGATCACAGCCTTTTCCTTAAAGACAAAGTGTCTCAGAGAAACCAAGTCAAAGCACCCATGCATCTAGTTTCTTGTGGCCTTTATGGTCCTTGTGACTTCAGTCTTGCCAGAAGGGATTAATGACCTCTGAAACAGAAGTCACCTCAGTGTCCTTTGTATTGCTAAAGACCTAAGGAATCTTTGTGTTCACCTGAATCTATATAAACTTGAAAAAGAATTATAGACTCACTAGTTTTACACATAGTACTATCTTTGAAAACCTACTGGTTCTCCCACTAGTTTACTGTAAAGACTTTGAGCCATTTCAGGATGAAATTTACTTAAAGATAGTGGAAACATGTCCACTGAACTTAAATATGACGATCGATTTAGAATGAAAATAATGAGATTTTTGTGAACTAGAAACAACAGTTTATCATCCAAGAGTAGCTTGCACTGAAAATATTTTTCTTTTTATCTGTGTTTCTGCATTCATTCATTAAAAAAATAATAATACAATTTAGCACCTGTGAAAGCTGAGCAATCAATGTGAAATCTACAATTCCAAAACTGTGAGTTAAGCACTTGTGGGGAACTGGAATTTGTGAAAAGGACTCATGAGGCCACTTATATTAAATTATCTATAGATTAAATAGACATTTTGTCTATATATTAATAGATACCACTGTTTTAAATATATATACATATATATGCCATTGGGATTTATAAAATATAAACTCATTAACTTTCTAATATTTTTTTCATTCAAGAGGTAGCAAAAGTATCAATTATAGAATGCATGGATCACTGAATATGTTTATGTTAAAAAGTGATTCTTAGAGAAGCCGGGATGACTCAGCAGGTTGAGCACTCAATTTGCAGCCCCAGGGACCAAGGATTGAATCCCGGCCCTGGCCCATGCAGACCCATATGCTGAACTGGGATGTGCTTCCCATCCTATGCAGGAGGCCGCCAATTCAGTTCTTGCCCACCCTGGTTCAGCCTCTGGCTCGAGGAGGTGTGCCTCCCGTGCAAGAAACCCCATGCCCAGTTCCTGCCCCCGCCCACCTGTGTGGAACAAAACCCTGTCAAAAACTGATGATGTACAACTATGGAGACTGCTCTAGGCCCTCCCCCTTCTCTCTTTTTCTGTGTGTGTGTCAAAAACAATAAAATAAACTTTTAAAAAAAATAATTCTCAGGAAATCTGGGATGGCTCAGCAGGTTAAGCACTCGCTTTGCAGCCCCGGAGAGCAACGATCGAATCCTGGCCCCAGCCCATGCGGACCCACATGCTGAGCTGGGGTGTGCCCCCAGTTCAGTTCTTGCCGGGACCTATGTGGGAGGCTCCCGGCCCAGTTCCTGCCCTGAGCAGCCCTGTGCCCACCTGTGGAGTGAAACTATATGAAAACTAATGCTGTCAACTATGGAGACTTCTCTGGACCCTCCCCCCCCCCCCCCCCCCCCCCCCCCCCTCTCTCTCTCTCTGTAAAAATCAATAAAATAAATCTTTTAAAAAGTTCCTTCTCAAGGTCAAATGAAAGGCTTCTATAGCTTTCTGTTCTTTATGGTAATTGCCATTGTCTCCCCAGTTCTTCAGTGGTAAGTAGATTGTTCTGCTGAAGTTCTGGGGCTGCTTTAACTTCATAGTAAGGGTATTTTTTTTCATTGACATAACGTATCACCTGAACTTTTTTCATACATCTTATTTGGGGAAAAATTTACGATCTTTTTAACATTAGGAAGTTCTGCTTTTCCTGACATTTTATTGCTTTGCGTATTTGAAACATTTCAATCCCAGACAATAAATATTATGTGATTATTGTTTTCATATGGGTAGGCCATTTCCTCCTGTTTTTTCTAAACGCCTTTCCCAACTAATAATACTCAAATTTTTATTAATATTAAACTTTGCCATTCAGCTTTTCCAGAATTATGTAGCATGAAAATTGAAAGAGGGACAGGTTAGAGAGAAGAGGAGGGTTAGTAGTAGTTAAAAAGAAATTGAGATGTGTGGTTTTCTCTAAGTTGGATTTCACATGCTTCTTGTTCAGTTGAAATGAAGATTATATTTATTCTGTAAATCATTTTTATAAACTGTCCTAACTAGTTATCACATTAAATAGTATCTTCTTTATATAATCAGGGAAGCTAAATGGGTCTCAACTAAGTAGGTGGCATTAGCTGCATACACCGTGATGACTGTTTTGAGTGTTTAAAAGCACCCACTTGGAAATAGCTCTCCTCGTGGCTTGCTCACCTTCAAGTCTTTTCTCAAATATAACTTCCTCAAGAAGGCTCTCTCTAGCACCCTTTCAAACAGTGAAACCCCAACCTCTGCCCTAGCACACCACATTCCCTTCCCTGTTTTTTGTTCACTCCAACACTTACATATCATTTTATACATTTATTTTGTTTATTGTCTCCTCTAGAATGTTGGCTGTCTGGGGCTAGAGATTATGGTCTATTTTGTCCACTGCTGTATCTCCAGCACTTAGAACAGTGCCTGACACATAGTGCATGTTCAGTCAGTATTTTATTACATTAATGACTGACTGATGAGTCCTTAATTCTGCAAATTTTTGCAGTGCTTTACCCACGTTACTATGCTCTCTGGTTCTTCTCTGGCCTTTGTCTGCTCCTTCTCACTCCTGGCTTCTCTTACTTCATGCCTCAACTGTAAGCTTCCCTTTGACCTTCCAAATTTCTCGACATACCGTAACTCTTTGCTTAAATGTTTTTACATTTTAGTACCCCTAAATTACAATACATCTTCAACAGAATAAGAAATTTGGCCACCACAAGCAAGAGTTAGTTATGATTTAGTGAGATTTTCATTAATAATATGTCAAAATTTTTGATACACCTATTTCACTACTTATTCAAATTTTTTTTACCACAACTCCAGGTTAATATTTTGTATTGCTTTTATTTATGACTTCATATATTGCAGTACTTTTTTAGGGCACATAGAATAGATTTCTCCTTTTAGAAATTAGTTCAGTTTGATATATTTTATATACAATAATAAACTCTTTTTAGACATACACCATAATTCATTGACTTTTGATAAATAAACACAGTTGTATAACCACCACCACAATCAAGATACATAAACATTTAAAAGTTCTTTTATGTTCCTTTGTCGTTGATTCCCTACCATGGTGTCACTAACTCCTGGCAACCACGGAACTGGTTTCTTTCTCCATAGTTTTACCTTGTTCAGAATAGCACATAAAATGGAGTAATTCTAAATGAATTTGAATTTCACAGGGTTTTGCTTTTAACTTCTTTCACTTAATGCTTTTGAGATTCATCCTTGTTGTGTGTATCAGCAGTTTATTTCCTTTTCTTGCTGGGTAGTGTTTCATTGTATGGATGCACCACAGTTTGCTTATCCATTCCTTTTTGAATGGACTTTTTCATTGTTTCCCATTTCTGGCTATTCAGAATAAAGCTGCTTTGAACATGAATGGACAGAGCTTTGTGTAGATGTATGTGTTCATTAGCATTGGGTAAATTCCTAGAACTAGGATTACTGGGTTCTATGGTAAGTGAATATTTAAATACATAAGAAATGACCGTGAGTTCCAAGATGGCAGAGTAAATGCTGTGCTTGCCTCCTCCCATGAACCGATTAAAAATACAACTCAATTACAGTTGTAATAGATGAAGTCTATTCATCTGAAGTCCAGGTGAACAAAACGTATAGCTAAGAATATAAAGAAGAAGCCGCATCAAGACTGGGAGGAGGGGTGGAAACATGGAGCCGGCCGGCTCCACACCTCCATGTGGCCACAAAGAATCAGACATCTCGGCTGCAGCACTACCCCTGAGAGCGAAGGATCCTGGCCCCACACCAGGCTCCCCAGCCCAGAAGAGGAGCCCCCATCATATCTGGCTGTGACAAAACTGGGAATCCTGACCATCCACATGGGCAGAAGGCTGCGGAAACCCACATGTCCTCTTAAGGAGCCCATGCACAGACTCGTTCTCTCACAGGCACTCACCCTAGACTTGGGCAGAGGGAGCGGGCATCGGAAACACGTAGAGATCTACTGAGGTATGAGGCTTCGGGGTGCAGGCTGGAGGACAGCTGCCGTTTTCCCTGTGTGGGGTCTTCCTCCGGTACAGCCAGCAGGCAGGCACCGTCTTTCCTGCGTTGATCCCTCCCCTTACAGTTACAGTCAAATCTGAACTGAATTGCTCAGGTGAGCTTCATTCACTCTGCCCTGTTGGCTCCCTGGAGCCCTGCCCCATACAACTCAGCCAACGCCAGAGGCAATGTCTCATGAGCAGCGAGCCCCACCTATGTTGCACTCATTCTTGGACAGCTCTCCGGGGTCTGTGGGCCCTGAGCAGGCAGCAACTGAACTTGGTGTCCTCTGACACTTGCTGAGTAGCTACAGGCTTAGCACTGACATCAAACCAGAATCTATATTAACCTGGTGACTACAACTCATCCCATCCTGGTGACTCCCTGAGACCCTGCCTCACCCAACTCATGTTCCACATGAGGCTATCAGCAGCTGACTTTTCTAGGAGCCAGCAGGCATCTGAGTGTCCTGGCTTTTTGTGGAGCTACCCCAAGCCCAGAACTGGTGGCAGCTGTCCTCGGTCTACAGTGTGGCCTCCTACACGCCTTCAGGTTTAACACAGGTAGCAGCCAACTGTGGGTCGCTATGTAGCTCGTCAGGTAGTCCCAGGCTGGTCATAGGCTGTGGCTGACCTGGGCCTGCACCAGAGCCCTTCCCAAGAGGCCCCCGAACCAACATACTTAAAGGTTGACTTCAGACCACAGCAGATACCACCCGATCCGCCCCATAAGTAGCCACCCAAAGGGCAGTCTCAGCAGGCACCAGAACCCACTGGGTGAATCCTACTCCCTGGGGAAAGGCCCCACACAGCAACCCGTAGGCATGGACGTGGTCAAACCCACAACTAGTCAGCATGAGGGTCATTTCCACCCACTGATATGCCAATAACAATCAAAGCTCAACGATTACAGGAGGACACACACAACCCACACAATAGGCATCCCTGGAACACCTGACACAGGTGACCAGGGAGACTGCAAAGGCCCCACAGAGCACCTACTATATAAGGCCACCTGGCAGGACTCTAGGAAATGTAGCAGATCAACCTAATTCTAGAAACAGAGCCAGGCAAAATGAGGGAACAAAATAATATGTATCTCGGATGAGAGAATGGGGGAAAACTCCAGAAAAAGAACTAAATGGAATGGAGGCAAGCAATCTATTAGATACAGAGTTCAAAGCAGTGGTTCTAAGGATGCTCTAGGGACTTAATGAGAACTTCAACAAAGAGTTAGCAACGTTTAAAAAGGACACAGAAACCATTAAAAAGAGCCAGTCAAAAATGAAGAATACAATAACTGAAATGAAGAATGCACTAGAAGGAATCACTAGATAGAGCAGAGGATCAAATCAATGATTTGGAAGACAAGAGAGCAGAAAAACCCAATCAGAACACAAAGAAAAAGAAAAAAAAAAAGAATAAGAGACCTCTGGGATAACGTCAAGCCTAACATCATTCTCATTGTAGGGGTGTTGCCAGAAGAAGAAAAAAAAGAGATTAAGAACCTATTTGAAGAAATAATGACTAAAAACTTTCCTCACCCGGCCAAGGAAATAGACATACAAGCCCAGCAAGCGTAGGGAGTTCCAAACAAGATGAACTCAAACGAACCCACACCAAGACACATTATAATTAATATGGCAAAGGTTAAAGATAGCAAATCTTAAAAGCAGCAGAGGAAAGGTGGCTAATTATTTACAAGGGAATTCCCTTAAGATTTTCAGCTGATTTCTCAGCAGAAACTTAGGCAGGCCAGAAAGAATTGGCACAAAATATTCAAGTGGATGAAACACAAGGACCTACAACCAAGATTACCCAGCAAGGCTATCATTTAAAATCAAGAGACAGATAAAAAGCTTCCCAGATAAGGAAAAGCTAATGTATCACTATGAAACCAACATTACAAGGAATGATGGAAGGACTTATTTAAGATGAAAAATTAAAAAATATATGAATAACAAAATGGCAATAACTACGTATTTATCAATCACTTTTAATGTAAATAGATTAAATGTTCTAATCAAAAGATATAGGATGGCTGAATGGCTAAGAAAACAAAACCTTACAAACATTGCCAATAAGAGAATCACTTCAGATTGAAAGACACCCAGAAACTGAAAGTTAAGAGATAGAAAAAAAATATTTCATGAAAATGGGAATGAAAAAAAAATTTAAAGCTGGAGTAGCCATACCAGAAAAAATAGACTTTAAAACAAAGGCTATATAACAAGAGACAAAGAAGAGCCCAATAATCCCACTTCTGAGTATTTATTTGAGGAAACCCAAAACAATACTTTGAGGAGACATGTGCATCCATATGTTCATTGCAGCATTGTTTACAATGGCCAAGATGTGGTGACAACCTGAATATTTGTCAATGGATGAATGGATAAAGAGGAGGTGGTACGTATATACAATGGAATAGTTCTTGGCCATGGAAGGGAATGGGTTGGGTTCTTGCCATGTGTGGTCACCCGGATGGGCCTGGAAGGTACTGTACTGAGTGGAGTATGTCAGACAGAGAAAGACAGATTCCACTTATATGTAGACTCTAAAGAACAAAAGTAAACAGAACAGAAACAAACTCATAGATACAGAAAACATTTTCATGGTTGCTAGGTGGGAGCAGGGGTTGGTGGGTGAAAAGGGGAAGGGATTAAGAAGTATGAATTGTTTGTTACACAATAGTCATGGGGATGTAAAGTAAAGCATAGGAAATGTAGTCAATAATATGGTAATAACTATGTATAGTGCCAGGTGGGTACTAGACTAGTTAGGGGAATCACTTCTTAAATTATATTAATGTCTAACATACTATGTTGTACACCTAAATTTAATACAAAATAATAATAAATATCAACTGAACTGAAAAGTTTAAAAAGGAGGGAAAGGTGAAGGGGAATAAGAGGTCCAAATTTCCAAGTATAAAACAAGTAAGTCATGGGGATGGAATGTACAGAGTATAAAATATAGTCGATAATATTGTGATAACATGGTAGAGTCAGATGGTTGCTGGGCTTATCATGGTGGTCATGTTTTTAGGTTTATAAATGTTGAATAACTATGGTATACACCTGAAACTAATATAATATCGTGTGTTAGCTATATTTTTTAAAAAATATTAAAAGAGAAAGAGAGAAAAGAAAAAGAAAGAAAAGAAAGAAAGAAAAGAGAAGGAAGGAAGGAAGGAAGGAAGGAAGGAAGGAAGGAAGAAAGAGAAAAGAAAGAAAGAGGAAAGGAAAGGGAAGGGAAGGGGAGGGAGGGAGGAAGGGAGAAAGAAAGGAGAAAGAAAGAAAAGAAACAAACAAAGGACCAAAGTGTTTTCTAAAGTGGCTGTATAATTTGGCACTCCCACCAGAAATAGAATTTCTAGTTGCTCCATATCTTTGGCAGCATTTGGTATGATCCATTTTCTTATTTGTTTGGTTACTTGGTGGGTTTTGTTATAATTTTAGCAATTATAATAGGTGGAGAGTGTTATATCACTGTGCTTTTTACTTTGCTTTCTTCTGATAACTAACGCTATTAAATATTTTCAAATGCTCAATTGCTACCTTTATCTTTTCTTGTTGAAGTGTTTGAGTCTTTTGTCCACTTAAAAAAAAATTGTTTTTTTCTTATTGCAATTTGAGTTCTTTATATATTCTAGATACAGAATGTGTTTTTCACATATTTTCTCTTGAGTCTGAGCTTTGGCTTTTCTTAAACTGTCTTTGGAAGAGCAGAAGTTTTTCATTTTGAAAAAGTCCAATTTATCAATTTATATTCTTTTATGGCTCAGATTTTTCGTCTTACCTAAAAAATCTTGATCAAACCCAAGCTCACAAAGGTTTTCTCCAATGTTTTCTTTTTGATATTTAAAATTTTAACTTTTATGTCTTTGATTCATGTTGAGTTCATTTTTTTTTAAGATTTATATTTATTGTTTTTGACAGAGAGAGAGAGATAGAGACACAGAGACAGAGAGAAGGGGGAGGGCCCAGAGCAGTCTCCATAGTTGCACATCATTGATTTTTCCACATTGTTTCACTGCACAGGTGGGCACGGGGCTGCACAGGGCAGGAACAGGGCCGGGGTCTCACCCTGGTGAGAACTGAACTGGGGGCACTCCCCAGTTCAGCATATGGGTCCGCACAGGCTGGGGCCGGGATTCGATTCTCAGTCCCCGGGGCTGCAAAGTGAGCCCTTAACCCGCTGTGCCATCCTGGCTTCCCCAAGTTTATTTTTTTATATGATGCAAAGTAAGAGCTAAAGTTCTTATTTTTTCTTCTGCATATAGTTATCTGTTTCAACCCCATTTATTGAGAAAACTATCCTTTCTTCATCGAATTGCCTTGATATCTTTGTCTAAAATCTATTGACCATATATGTGTAGGTCCGTTTTGAATTCTGTTTTGTTCCTTTGATCTATATATTTATCCTTATGTCAGTGTCTCACTGTCTTGATTACTAAATCATGAAATTAGTCTTATGAATCCTTCAGCTTTTCTTTTTCAATATTTTTATTTTATTCTAGTTTTTTTTGTCTCTCCCTATTTATTCAAAACTCTGTAATTTTGATTGGAATAACTTTGAATCTATAGCTCAGTTTGGGGAAAATGACACCTTAACTGTATTAAGCCTAGTCAATGAATACAGTATGCTCTTTATTTAGGTCTTTTCCAACCTCCTTCATAAATGGGTTTTCAGGATATAAATCTAGCACATATTTTGTTAGATTTATTAATGAATATTTCATGTTTGATGCTAAAAGTTGTAATTTTTTTGCAATTTCCAGTTTATGCTGATATATAGAAATAAAACAATTTTTGTAGAGGAAACTTTTATCCTACAACCATGCCAATTTTATTACCCTGTTTCCCCAAAAATAAGTCAGTGTCTTATACCCTGTTTCCCCAAAAATAAGACAGTGTCTTACCCTGTTTCTCCGAAAATAAGACAGTGTCTTATATTAATTTTTGCTCCCAAAGATGCGCTAGGTCTTATTTTCGGGGGGATGCCTTATATTTCAGTGAGAGGCAAAACTGTAAGTAGGTCTTATTTTCAGGGGATGTCTTACTTTCGGGGAAACACGGTAGCTATAATAGCTTATTTTTTTTATTGCTGTTTTGTATATTCCATGAATTTTTTATATAATTGATCATGTTATTTGCAGTGAGGACAGTATTATTTGTTTTCTTTCTAATCTATATGTTTTTAATTTCCTCTTCTTACCCTGATGACTAGGATCTCCTGTACAACAGGTCCACGAATAATGTCATTTCATTTGGTCATTTCATTGTAATGTTGATAAGATGCTGTAGAAGCTTAACTCTTGTTTGTATCAATTAGCCTGTGGTAAAATTGATTTTCTTATACATCATTTTGCTCAAAGTCATAAAGTTTATTCGTCATAACACTATTTAATAGAAGTGGTGAGAACATACATCCATGCCTTTTTCCTGATTTTATGAGGAAAACATTCAATCTTTCATCATTAAGTAGGCGATGTCAGCCATTTTGAGAAAAATTTTAGCAGTTTTTTTCCTTTTTCCTGATTTTATGAATAAAATATTCAGTTTTTCACCATTATATTAGCTGTAAGATTTTCTAAAATGTTCTTGGTCACATTGAGGGAAGTTCCATTCTAATCTTAGTTTGCTAAGTATTTTTTATAATGAATGGATATTTATCAAATGGTTTCTCTGAATCCTTCCAGATGATCATATAGGTTGTTTTGTTTTGTTTTGTTTGTTTTGTTTTGTTTTGCTTTGTTTAGTGATATAGTACATTGAGTTTTGAATGTTGAACCAACCTTCTCTTACTGGGATAAATGCAACTTGGTCATGATGTATTAATCTCATATTTTGCTGGACTTGATTTGCTAATATTTTGTTAAATATTTTTAGATCTATATTCATGAAAGATATTAGTCAAGGTTTTTTTGTGATGTCTTTTTTGTTTGTTTGTTTTTAGATGAGATAATACTGGCCTTATAAAATGGGCAGAGAATTCTTCTTTTTTGTGTCTTGGAGAGTTTCTGTAGAATTAGTATTATTTATTTCTGTTAAGTTCAGTAGAATTCACAAGTGAGGCTATCAGAAACTGAAGTGGTTTTTTTTTTTATGGGAAAATCTTTAGCTATTAGTAACCTTAGATATAAAGTTATCTGGGTTATCTGTTTCTTCTTAAAGAAACTGGTATTTTACATCTTTCAAGTTATTTGTCCTTTGTCTAGGTTAAATTTGTTGTCATAAAGTCGTTCATAAAATTCACTTATTATTCTTTACATATCTATAGGATCTGTAGTGATGCTTTTTTAAAAAGTCCTAGTATTGTCCATTTGTTTCTTTCACTTCCTCCTCTTCCTCCTCCTCCTCCTTCTTCTTTCCCTCATCATTCTGAATAGAGTTTATCAATTCTATAATACTAATTTTGCAAAGACTCAACATTTGGTTTCACTGATTTTTCTCTATTTGTTTCCTGTTTTCAGTTTCAATCTGCTTTTAGCTTTTATTAATTCTTACAGCTTGCTTTGGGTTTAAGTTACTCTTCTTATTCTTTGATTTGAGATCTTTCTTTTCTGTAAGCTTTTGATTCTATCAGCCTTTCTCTAAGCACTACTTTAGCTGTTACATATCTTAAAAGTTTTGAAGTGTTTTGCTTTCATTTTTATTCAATTCAGAATATTTTCTAACATCCTTTCTGATTTTCTTTCACCCAGGGCTTACTTAGAAATATGTTGGTTAGTTTCCAAATAGTTGAGAATTTTCTAGATATGTTATTAAATTTTAGTTTAATTTATAGTTAAAAATATACTTTAATGTGATTATAATTCTTTTAGATTTCTTAAGGTTTGTTTAGTGAGCCATAATATGTGCATATGCATTTGAAAACTTGTTATTCTGCTGTTGTTGGGTTAGTGTTCTATAAATGTCAATTAGGTCAACTTGTTAATAATGTTATGTCAATTACTGAGAGGCGTATTGAAGTTGTAAACTAAAATTGTGACTTTGTCTATTTCTCCTTTAAGTTTTAGTAGTTTTTGTTCAGTATATTTTGAAGTTCTGTTCTTAGTTGCATACACATTTTGGAATGACATGTCTTGATCAGTTGTCCCCGTTAGCATTGTATAATGTTCCTCTTTATCCTTAGCAAAGTTTCAGGTACCTGAAATCTATTTGGTCTAATATGAGTCAATCCACTTCATATATCTTTTTATTACTATTTGCAGGATATATATTTTTATATCCTTTTACTGTTAACATATATATTTCTTTATATTAAAAATATCTTTCTCATTGACAGCCTATAATCAGATCTTTATACCCAGTTTTACAGTCTTTGCCTATTCATTGCAGTATTTAGAATAAGTTTTACATAATTATCAATTTGCTTACATTTAAATCTACAATCTTGTCCTCATAGCTTTTTTTAACATTATTAGTAATTTCTATTTCTTGGTTTTAACCTATCTTTTATCATTTTAACTCTTTAATTTGTTATTTATAATCATTCTTAACTAATTATCTAAATAATCTACATTTATTTCAAGCAAACAAAAAAAATATAGGAGACTCAGAAAACCACAAATACAATTAGAATTATTTCAATTAACATTGAGATTAAACATTATCGACATTTTAATACATAAACACACAGTATGTCCATAGAGCACATACTTTAGTTTATTGTAACACTTTCCCATGCCATTTTTTTTTAAAGATTTATTTATTGTTTTTGACAGAGAGAAAGAGAGATACAGTCAGAGACAGAGAGAAGGGGGAGGGCCCAGAACAGTCTTCATAATTGCACATCATCAGTTTTTCCACATAGTTTCATTCCACAGGTGGGCCTGGTGCTGCACAGGGCAAGAACTGGGCCGGGGTCTCGCCCCGGTGAGAACTGAACTGGGGGCACTTCCCAGTTCAGCATGTGGGTCCACACGGGCCGGGACTGGGATTCGATCCTCGGTCCCCGGGGCTGCAAAGTGAGTGCCCAACCCACTGAGCCATCCCGGCTTCCCAACCCATGCCAATTTTTAAATTGCTGAATACTTCATACTGTGGCTGATTTATTATTAATTTAATCATATACTAATTACTAGACATTTTGAGTTTCTCAAAGTTTTGCCATTATAGAATGTACATTATTTTCTATACATATCAGATTATTTTGTCTTCTGGCTTTTGTCATTTTGGTCGTCAGGATTATTGTTAACCCCTGTGAAAGTAAAGTCTATTTTTCTCTGGCTGCTTTTGAGATTTTCTTTTCTTTTCCAGCAATTGTAATATGACATACCAACATGTACTTTTCTTTGTATTTATCTTTTTTAGAAAGTTGTAGAACTTGAAATTTGTGGCTTGACACCTTTCATCAATTTTTTAACATTTTCAGCCACTTTTCTTGAAATATTTCTTTTTGTCTTCTAGGATTTCATTTACATATATCTCAGACTTTTTTTTTTTACCATACACAAAATGTCTTCTATGCACTTTTCTGTATTGTTCATATTTTTTCTGTCAGCTTCAATCTATATTTTTCTACTGACCCATCTTTGTCTTTATTAATTTCTTTTTTGCTGCATCTAAAATTCTATTAATCTCATCTATTGAATTCTTATTTCCAGGGTTTTATTTTTTAATTATACAGTCACCATTTGATTCTTTAAAAAAAAAATGAAAATTCAGTTCAAGTCCCATTCTGGTTACCTCAGTGTCTGGGTTGCTTGTGAATCTGTTTCTATTACCTGGGATATTTTTCCTCTTGTTTTTCAGTTATTTGGTTGTGTACCCTGCTATGTCTGGGAGTTTTTTTATTGAATGCAAGATATTGTATATGAAAAATTATAGGAGCTCTGGATAATGATTTCTTCCAAAGAAGATTTAAATTCCTGACAGACAGATGAAGGTTGACGTATTTCTGCTTTGCCCTTATTCCTAGAACGAATCCCTGGGGTTTCAGCTGCGAGCCTGTGCTGTTCACTGAAGCCCTTTAATCTTGGTGAGCCCTGAAATCTAGCCTATGACTCCTCTAACCCACAAGGTTGATCAAATTTCTTCTCACCTCTTTAACCTCCCAGATGCTGCTCCACCCCACAGGTGTGAAGCTTTGGAGTTCACATATACTTCAGGGGGAACTTGCATGCAGAATTATAGGCTACAGTTGGCCATTCTCTGAGACCTCAGTCCCTCAGCTACCTTGGCAACCCCAAGCTCCAAGCTCTGCAACTCCAGGCTCCAACCTCTGCCTCCCCAGCGTCTCAACCAGTGAGACTACCACAAACCCTAGACCACTTTCTGGTTGGTTTCCCTTCCTCTCACATTTCATTGGCAAATTACCTGGGTGATTTAAAAAAACAAACAAACAAACAAAAACATTTTCTTTCTTAATTTTCTTGGTTTCTCAAATCCTGACTACCTTGGCTTTTTTCCCAATGCTTCAAATAATGTGTGACCCCATCCAAGATGTCCCCAGAACCTGTGAATGTGTTTACATAACCAAAGGGAATTACAGTGCAGATGAAATTAAGGTTGCTAATTAACTGACTTTAAAATGGGAAGTTTATCCTATACTATTCAGGTGGGCCCAATCTAATCATATGACCTCTTAAAAACAGAAAAGGGAGACAGGGAAGTGGGTAAGAGATGTGACACGAGAAGAACTTGACGTTGCTAGCTTTGACGATGGACTAAGAGAGTCATGAGTCAAGGGATGCGGTGCCCTTTAAAATGGTCCTTAGTTTATAGCCAGCAAGAAAAGGGGAACCTTGGTCCTACAGCCACAAGGAACTGAGTACACCTGACTATTTGAATGAACAGGAAACCAGTTCTCTCCTACAACCTCCAGAAAAGAACACAGACTACCAGCACCCTGGTTTTAGTCCATGAGAACCACACGATACTGCTGACCTGTAAAGCTGTAAGATACTAATACATATAAGTTGCTTAAACTGCTAAATTTGTGGTAATTGGTTATGGCAGTCTAGACTGCTAGTACACAATTGTTTTGTGTTTTGTCCAGATTTTATAATTGGTCTCAGTCAAGAACCAGTCTCTCATAGTTTAATGTATCAGAGTTCAGTCACGGCGTCAGAACCACTATACTTGTTGAAATAAAGATGTTACTATAGGGAAGCCAGGATGCCTCAGCGGGTTGAGCTCTCATCTTGCAGCCCCAGAGTCCAAGGATCAAATCCCAACCCCAGCCAGTGTGGACACATATGCTGAACTGGATTGTGCCCCCAGTTCAGTTCTCACCGGTGCAAGTCCCCTATGTGGGAGGCCCCTGGTTCAGCTCCCACCCCAGGGCATGCTTCCCATGTGGGAGGACTCCAGTTTGGCCCCTAGCTCGCGGGGGTGTGCCTCCCATATGGGAGGCCCCGGGCCTAGTTCCTGCCTTGTGCAGACCCATGCCTACCTGTGGAATGAAAACTATGTGGAAGGCTGATGACATGCAACTATGGAGACTGCTCTGGGCCCTCCCCTTCTCTCTCTTTCTCTCTCTCTCTCTCTCTCCCCATCAAAAATAATAAAAATAAATCTTTTAAAAAAATACTTTATTATAGAAATCAGATCTTACATAGTTATGAAAGGAGCTGGGAAAGTGGAAGCCTAGGAAGATCATTGGAGAATCAGAGAAAAAGTCACCAACCCATCAATTTGAGAAGCAGCGCACCACCACCTGCCCAAAGTGGCTGCATAGGGTGGTCTGTGGAAAGCCGTGCTTCTGTATAACTACCACTGCTGTGGGTCGGCCACCAAGTGCCCTGGAGTAAGCATGGAGCCACTGTTGGTGAACAGGATCTCCAGTCAGGAAGAAGATATAAAGCAGGGATTCCCAACCCCGTGCCCGCGGGCACCATGGCGCCCACGGCCCGATTTGTGTGCGCCCGCCATTATGTGACTGCATCAGAAGTTCTTCATAAACACTAAGTAAAACTATCATTTATTTTTATACATTTGTTAGAATTTTAAAATATTGTTTGAGTATCTACACAGGTTTATTATATTCGTTGGTATGTTTGCGATATCGTATGTATAAGTTTTTCCCTAGCTGTCGCCTTTGTACATGTCGCGTCCTGTTTAGCCGCTGCACTCTTTAAACTCTCCTCCACCAACCGGGAGACGCCAAGTTGCCATTTTGATTGCGGTTGCTGGACTGATCGGGTCATGCCGGTTAGCTAGGATCACAGTGTTTTGATAGATTCGATTTTAAATGAACTAAAAGCGAGGTAGGTCATCTATTATTATGGTGGCGATTTGGTATGATATTGTAGTTCTATAACTATTTTTATTTTTATTTTTTTAGTCCTAAAATGAGTGGACCAAATAAGAGAAAACGAACCTATAATTTTAACACAGACTGGGAGAAATCCTATTGTTTCATTAATTTAAAAGGTAAATGCGTTTGCCTGTTGTGTGGCAGTAGTATTGCAGTGCCAAAAAAACATAATGTTGAATGTCACTTTCAGACAAGTCATACCACTTTTGATACGAATTACCCACTTAAATCTGAAGTAAGAAAGAAAAAAATAAATCAACTAAAATTAAGTTGAACTACTCAACAGACTGTTTTCACTAGACATGTGGAAAAATCTAAAAAGGCAACCATTGCTTCTTTCAAAATTTCTCACATGCTCGCAAAGAAGAAAAAAACTTTCCAGGATGGTGAATTGTTAAAAGAAGCGTTTCTGACGGCTGCCGATTGTTTGTTTGAGGAATATTCTAACAAGTGTGAGATTATGTCGGCGATACAAGACCTACAGTTGTCAAATAACACAGTCACAAGAAGAATACACGCAATTTCAAAAGACTTGCAAACTCAAAGACTGACTTGGAAATATGTGGCTGCCTCTCTCTGCAATTGGACGAGTCAACAGCTATATCAGACACCGCACAGTTGGCAGTTATAGTAAGAATGGTATTTAGTAACTTCACAGTAAAAGAGGAGCTGTTGCAAATATTACCAATGAAAGGACAGACAAGAGGTGAGGATATTTTTAAAACTTTCAGAACATACGCCAGGTCGATAAACATGCCTTTGCATAAGTTGTCTGCGATAACTACCGATGGGGCACAAGCAATAGTTGGTAAAAACAAAGGATTTATTGCCCTTTGCAGGAAAGATGAATCATTTTCAAACTGTATGTCCTACCACTGTGTTATCCATCAGGAAGCTTTGTGTTGTAAAATACTGCCCTTTGAACATGTTATGAAAATAGTCACAAAGATCATCAACTG
>PVKE010005262.1:30279-60029 GCA_004027555.1 Craseonycteris thonglongyai
CGTTGGCTCAGTAAAGGTAAAGTTCTTACAAGATTTGTGAACTTAATTGAAGAAATAAAAACATTTATACATGATAAAAATGAAAATTAGGATGAACTAACAGACTCTTGCTGGCTGGTGGATTTGGGTTTTCTTGCTGACACCATGGAAAAATTAGATTCTTTCAATTTGGAGTTGCAGGGAAAAGACAAAAATATAGATGAAATGATAAGCTCTGTAAACGCATTTAAAGCAAAATTGACTTTGTTGATATCACATCTGCATATCAAGTCTCTCGTACACTTCCCATATATGAGGAAAATGCTAGGTAACAATGAATTAAACGTGTTATTATTTATTGAGACCCTGCAAGTGCTTCAAAAACAGTTTGAAGAGAGATTTCTGCAGTTTACAAATATCGAGACAATTGTCTCCTTCTGGATCAATCCTTTTACTTGCCAAATAAATGTAATAGAACTAGCCACATGTATTGCAGACCTTGTTCAGGGGAAAGCAGAAGAACTAGAGTTAGAAATTTTGAACCTTAAGAACGATATTTTGCTAAAATCCTTAATATCAGAGGACTTATGGAACATAGTCGACAAAGAAAGGTTCCCATTTTTTTTAAAAAAAGCGGCATATAAAATCAAATTGTTTTTCAGGTCAACGTATTTATGCGAATCTTTGTTTTCAAACATGAATTTAATAAAATCACGATATAGATCTCGACTTACCGATGAGCATCTTAATAATTGTTTGCTAACAGGGTTGTCGTCATACTCTCCTAATTACGAGGCACTGGCCAATGAAATGCAATGCCAAAGATCACACTGACAGATTGTTTCTTTTTATGTTTTCTTTTATGTTTTTTTAAATGATTTTATTATACATGTGTTTTTTTATTTACTTTGTATTACGTTTTGTATATATGTTTCTTTGTGTGTATATAATTTGTTTATTATTTTTTATTCTTGTTCAATAATAAACATCCTTAGAAATAGCTGGTGCCCACCGCCCTACCGATATTTTAGAATGCGCCCTAGGGTATAAAAAGGTTGGGAACCCCTGATATAGAGTAAGGTGCAGAAAATCCAGAACCACCAGCACTTCTGTGTCTATCTGTAACTATATCTAACCACCATGAATTCATAACTGCTTCATTTCCATCTTCCAAATCTCACATAAATTTCTCTTTTGCCCAACCACATAGGGAATAGGATTATAGAAAAGTAGTTTCAATTTCACCAAAGTGACGTAGCTTCAACCATAGTCTACCCTTTGCCAACTTGTCACTCATAAGTGTGCCCCTTTAACATATTTTAAAATCCTCTAGATAAAGACAATAGCAAAATGCTCCTACTTAACATGAGGCATGTTAACCTTATCTTCCAAAAAGGACAGGAATACTGTTGCTGCCTTCCTTACAAAAACCTATTACCTCAGCCTAATCAAGAGAAAAACAGCAAACAAATCTCAATTGAGGGACATTCTACAAAATACCTGACCAGTACTCCTCAAAATTGTCAGGGTCATCAAAACAAGCAAGTCTGAGAAACTGTCACAGCCAAGAGAGACCTAAAGAGACAGGACATAAATGTGATATGGTGTCCTCGCTATGATTCAGGAACAGAAGAAGGACATTAGGTTAAAAACTAAGGCAATCTGAATAAAGTATAGACTTCAGTGAATAATTATGTATCAAAATTTATTCACTAATTGTGACAAATAGACCATACTAATGTAAATTATTAATAACAAGAGACACTGGGTCAGGGTGTATGGGCCCTTTGCATTACCCTCACAATTTTTCTATGAATGTAAAACTACTCTAAAATAAAAAGGCAATTTTCAAGTATGGTATTATCTATTTGGAGGTGATGTTTGTTATTTTCTCTGAGTTATACTCCCCCTTTGATATCCTGAAACTTAAATACTGAGATATATGGCTAACCTTACCTTTAATACCTCTTATGTAAGATGATAAATAGGGAAATGGGAGATGGGAAAAATTAAAGAATGCTTACTACCCTAATAAATGTGCTGTATTCATATTAGTGAGTAAAGAAGAAATAAGTATTCATTACCACTACTGTCATCACAACCGGTCTTTATAACTTCCTTCTTCTGCAAGTCGGTCCATCAGCCCTCAGTGAGCAGCTCATCTGTGTGGTTTCTTGGCTGATGGCGTAAGCCTACCGATTTCTGTCTCAGTTAGTTATCTTTTGTTATATAACAAACTACCCCAAAACTTAGTGACTTAAAACAACTATTTGCTATTTCTTACGATTCCAGGGACCAGGTAGGTCTGCTCCACGTGGCATTATCGGGGCAGCTGAGTTGGACTGGAAGGTTCAGAAAGGCTTTGCCCATAAATTTGGGGATTTGGAACCTCAGGTCTCTCCTTTTGCTTCTGACAAGCTTTGGCTTTCTCACAGCGCGGTAGTTTCGGAGTAGTGAGACTTAAAAGGCACTTAGCTTCCAAGAGAGATGGAACAAACTTCCTGTCCTCTTAAGCCTGGCTCAGACGTCCCACAACATCATTTCTGCTGCGTTTTGTAGTCAAAGCTAGTCACGAGACCAGTCCTGATGAACGGGGAGGGGCAATAGACTACTTTTTGATAAGAGGAGCAGCAAAGAATTTGTGCCCATTTGTAATCTGCTAACCTAGTTGTGGAAATCTCATTTACTTCCTTTGATGTAAATTTCTAGAATTGCAATTGCTGCATCAAAAGTATTTTCCTTTTTAAGAGCTTGACGCACATCTAAATGGCCCTCTATTCAGGTGTTACCAGTTTGCGGCCTCATTAGCAGTGTTTGCAAATCAGTTTCTCTGTGCCTTCACCAACACTAGATAACATTACCCTTTTTTATTTTTTCCAGTGTAAAGAAAGAGAATGTCTGACCATTGCATTTATTTGCATTTTTGGATGCCTCTGAAACTAAACATTTTCCCTGTGTTTATTGGCCGTGTGTAGATGTTCTTTTTTGAATTGCCTGACCTTGCACTTTGCCCATTCTTTTCTGGGGCTATTCCTGGTCTTAGTGTTGATGTTGGTTGGAAATCTGGGTTATTAAAGTTTAATTGACCTCAGACAACCCTCAGACGTTTAAATATTATGAATTACGCTTGCCCAAAATAACCTACCTTCATTTCTATTCATTTATTCTTTATTTCCCTAGATCATATCACCATTTTCCATCTTTTCTCAGATTTGCAATATTAGAACTGCAAATCACCTTATTTTTCGGTTGAGGCAATTGACACCAAAAGAGAAAAGGGTTTTGTCCTTCATGAATGTGGTGGAATCTATTCAGTTTGGGCCCACAGGAGCAGTCTTTTGGCTTCTGGTCAAAACTACACCAACAATGCATCTAGCCCCTTAACGGCAAGATTTGTGTCCTTAGATCTGGCACTAAGAAATTCAGTCTGTCTGTAACTTTTGCCTCATGAGTAACTTGGACCAGAAATTCTCCCTGCCCCACTGGCTATGTAGCATTTGATAAACTACTTTAACTTTGGGGCTTTGGATTCACCATCTATGAAGTGGGAGGATTGAACTTCTGCTAGAAGACTCTAAGGCATACTTTTTATCATTGAAGTTTCATTTAAGAGGGGACATTTGTAGGGTATGGATTAGGGAAACCAGCATAGCTGGAAGTCAGACCTTTAAGAAATGTATTTCAGCCTAGAATGCCTATTTTTTGAAGGGTAACTAATCAAAGCTTTTTTAAAAATAGTTTTTAATTATAGGTTTGAAACTTCATGTTATTTGTAATACCTTTTTAGAAGCATGAAAATAGCATTTCTCTCTGTACCAACTCTGTGCTTTTCCATTTGGTAAACACTGATTTTATTTCCTCTGTGCCTGTAGGAGTAAACTGGGCCAACTCAGGACTTCCTGTTTACCTCCTGGTCATACATATTGTAGATGGTGACAGATGTGCCCTCAAAACAAGCTTCCTTGGTTTAGTTCTGCATTTTCAGGTTAGGCAATCAGCCTGTCAGTATTTGAACAATGAAACAATTCGGCTATTGAAGACTTGTTCTGACATCCCCCCCAACCCCTTTCAAATGGTCAATGGAAAGTCACTTAATGTCATTATAGAAATAATCCAGCAGTAGGACTTATATTTAAATGAGGCATCACACAGTACCTTTCATTTGAGACTATCAAAGCATTATCAACTCTCAAAGTTAAAATGTGTAATATGGGCAAAACACAAAGATAGTCACCTAAATATCTATTGTTTAAGGAAGAAAATTGAGTTTTATGTGTATTGAGTGACTAAAGTGTAAGCTTAGAAATATTTTTATGTTTCCATCATAGTTTATTCTGTTTAGCATAAATCATCAGAGCCAACCATAACTTAGCATTTACTAGGGCTTTTTCAGTTGTATTACACTTTTCAGTTGTATTACACTCATGTCAGACACACCTTCATACAAGTCCCTCCAGGTCCACAGTTTAGAAATTCTGCCTCTTCCATCCCCTTCTCCACTCAACACTTAAGAAAATATATGCTAATTGGAGCAGAAGCAGCCTACCCAACGAGCAAGGTTAGATCACCCTTAACACAAGATTAATGAGATAGAAGTGTAGGAGGAAAAATAACATTTCTCAAGCAATTGGAGTGCAGACATAAAAGCCAACCACTTTCCTGCCTCACTAGGGCCTCAGTCAAGTCCCAGCTTTGCTTTCCCTTGACTTCACTCAAAGGAGTTTAGGAAAAGAAGAAATCCTGTACATCCGACCTCACTCTGGCCACCGTTGCTACCCTGTGGCTCAGGGAAGCCCGTTCTCCCACCTTCCCCGAGGCCTCAGTTTAGCAGTCATCATGGTGAAAAATACGATCACAGATTCAAGGTTTAGAAGGAGACTACATGCGCTCTACTAAGGTGGCATGCAAGAATAAATGATGAGGCACAAACATACCACAGGTGGCTACCTATATTCATGACTGACCTCTGTAGGTGTATGATTTATATCCATAAAGAGGGCAGTAAGAGACCATGGATATGGAGTCACAGATATTGGTAGGAAGTTAAGCTTGTGGAATGTTCTACCTTGTTGAGGTGTGATTGAACCAAGGGTTAGCTGACACCAAGAGCTATCAGGGGCTTAGAGAACGGGATTTGCTTACAGGGAGAAGAGCGTAAAGATCTTATCAATGCACTGAAATTATAATAGGCATACTGTGTGAGCTATACACAATAATCTGGACTATTGGGGTTGAGGTGGCTGATTTCCTCTCAAATTTCCATCTGTTTCAGGCACATGCCCAGCTCCTTATGAGACACTCTAAATTTTTCTAGAACTGACCAATCACACTAGAAATAAATATTATACATTTAAAAAGTGATGTCCTTTTATACTTAGTCCCAAGGTCTTAGTTTCTAAATATTCTCCACTGATATTTAGGCTCCTTGGAGAAATGGCTGATTCTTGGATGGGGGCAGGGAAAGATACCTGGAAACATGAGCCAGGAACATCTTAATTTGTGTGAAAATAAGAAATCAATCAAAGATCCATGGGGACATGTCAAAACCAGAAGGTTGAAGAGGCTCTAAACTGATGAAATCTGGGGCAATTTGTTCATCCAAGTAAATAGTGACAGTGGAGGGTCATCACTACTCATAGAACGAAATAGATATTCTTGAGTTCGTACAATATAAATCAGTAAATGGAAGAGAAAGTGAAAGCTCTTTTTTGCCATAGAATGACTAATAAATATAGATGAATTCATGGTGTTAAAAGATCATCAACAGGGCAGAAAGACGGACAAGTGGTAGACATTTACATAGTCTCAAATGGTAATCCCACAAGTTACTTATCAATTACAAAGGAAAACTGCAGAAAAAATAAGATAAATGAATTCTCTTTCAATTATTCATTGTAAATACTATTCAAGATTTTTTTTAACATTCTGGTTCACAAATGTGTAAGCAGTTCTTTTTCTTAAGTTTTGTCTTCTTTCAGGCCATGTCATTAAATAAGAAATGCAGATAGGAATTCACTTATAACAATTCAAAGAATAAGAGGGAGGACCTCCCCCAAAATGGAACTACCTTCTGGAGGGCAAGCCCCTTGTACTATAGGCTTCCCCCCGCTAAGTGAGTGTTCTAGGAACCCATCAGCATCAGTGTACTCGCAGGCTGTGTTGTGAGAGGCTACATTCAGCTTCAGTGAATTTTTTTTTGGAGACTCTTTCAACGTGTTTGCCCATTTCATGATGTGTGATTTACACGAACAATGTGCGACATTACAGTGCACTTGCCCACATTGCGCTGAGTGTTCAGCAGTTTTTGACCAAAAGCTGTGTGAGCCCGTACCCCACCCTTCCTATTCATCTGATCTCACTCTGAGCAACTTTTCTTGTTTCCCTGGATGACAAAAGTCCTCAAAGGAAAAGGTTGGCTGATATGGAAGAGGTGAAACAGGAAATCTGCAGAAGCGCTAAAAGACATCAAAATCAACAAAGTCAAAAACTGTTTCATGCAGTGGAAAAAGGATCTAAATGGGTGTATCGCAACAAATGGAGAGTACTTTAAAGGTGACCAAAGTTTAAACACGTAAGAATAAATATACACTTTTTATAAATAAATTCTGGGGTTGTTTGGATCCCCCCACCCCACCCCCCACCCCTTGTATCTCAAATGATGACAAAGCTTTTGATAAAATATACTTTGGTTAAATGCCCAATCCAGTTCTTTTTGTTTGGATTCAACCTGAAATTGTTCTCTCCAAAGCCAGAGCTTTGCCACACAGCCCAGGTGTGCAGAAGCAAGGCTCCGGGCGCCCTGTGGGCACGCAGGTGGCTGCCCCAGGCGGGCACGTGAACTCCAGATGTCCCTTCCCCAGTGAGGCATCTGTCCTCCTTTATTTCCCCCCTTTTCTTGTCTACAGAAGACCAGCAACACCATGTCAGTCCCTGTGATGGTTGTGTATCTGAGGCAGGCAGGACGCCCATGTCCAGGGAGGGCAGGCGGGGTAAACAGGACGCCGAGATAGTGCTGGCTCAGCTGGGCTCCTGGCCACCTGGTTATGTGATGAGCTGCACCACCGGCCCTGGGAGAAGGGACAGGCACCTCGAAGATTGCATTCAGACGTTAAAACACACACCCGCAGAACAGCCATCCCAGACCTCTAATCTTCCTTTATGACCAAACTATAATTACATTACAGCAATTACTTGAATATTACATTTTTATTACTGTTATGTCATTTTGTCGACTCGGAAAAAAATATGCTTACTTTAACCAATAAAACTCTTAATGATTCATTTAAGCTGTGTCTACATGAAACCCCTGACTTACAACATTTTGGTCAAAATAATTTCTAGGGCCTGGGACAAGAGAAGGGTTCATTTCCTTCTACGTGATTGCCCAGAAAACAAGGAAACTTCCTGTTGTAGGTGTACTTCTAGCAATTAAACTGTTCCAGCCAAAGCTAATTAGCAAGTTACGATGGTTACATTTAAGAACCGTATTTATAAAGCTGACAATTCTTTATCTGTTGATTAGTTCCAACTACTAACAAAAAATAGAGCTGGGAAATGGGGAAACATCCATGTCTCCATCCTCCAAACGCACAGAGGTATATTTTCTGTCCTTCCAAAAGGTCAAGTTGGCCCGACTGTGGAAAGATTCTTTACAGGCCCACTAGGCCAGTTGTTTTTGTTTTTGTTTTGTTTTGTTTTGTTTTGTTTTGTTTTTCATCCCTTTCTCTGGCAGCCAGTGATTTATTTGGAACTCACTAAGGACACTCCCCAAATAAAGATACTAATGTGCGGTACTTACGTTTTTTAATCATTATAATTATACTTTACTTCATTACCTCTTTGTAGGTAGCGTCTCACTCTCTGGAGGCCTTATTGTACCTTTCTTAAAAATTCCAGGCCCCCAGACGCAGTACATGTTCTCTCTCAGAAGGGAGACTTCTGACCCTGACCTCTTCCCAACTAAACCAGACCGTGTCCCTTTCTGAACCAGAGCAGGCCTTGGCAATCCCAGGATGCTGCCCTCTCAGAAACAATTTGATACTTAGAGCCAGAAGTCAGGCCCTTGAACTTTGGGAATGCACCTTAAGTGCTGAGTCAAAATATCCAGCTTTAACCACTTTTTAATTGTTTTTCACACACGTACCCCCAAATATCCTATGCGTTGGACAAACAACTTTTCCAGGAGAAAATGAAGTGGCTAGCAGGTTTTGCTTCCCCTCAGTAAACAATCCCCAAGGTTTGTTTTTTGCTTCATTTTTTTTTTTTTTAAATCCCTTTGGCAAATATATGTCCTCCATGTTACTGTATAAAATTCAGTACCTAATTCTAAAGTTATGTGCATCTGTTGGACATACACACTGTTAAACATTCATGACTGCCTACAAATGTGAAAAGTATTACCAGGTCTATTTTTAACATTGTTTTGGCAAGGCTGTTGCTGTGGGGGGAAAAAAAAAAAATCCTATAGAATCTTAATGAGAAAACTGAATGATTCTTTGAAATGTGGTTGTGATTCCCTGACTTATTAAGTGGTGATGTCACTGGTGCTGAGAAGCAAGAAACAGTAGAATGGCTCACTTGCCAGCATGCTGTAGAGATACACCAGAAGGGAAATGAAACTCATCTCGAATGCGGTCTGCACTGCCCTGCGTCTCCCCCCACATCGCTGAGGGTCACAGACGTCCCTACACAGGACATGTCTCGCGCACTCGGTTTGTCATCTCAGTGAGCCTACGTCATGGAAGGGTGCACTGTTTGCATGTGTTTTTTATAGAACCTGATCTGCCCACTGGCCTTTTTTTTCTGTTCACTACCCACATTTGTCTTACAGAAAATAACCACCTTGTTCCAGCTGGTGGAGAAAGGCAGGGCTTTCCTCCAGCTCACCTGAGTCCCCTTATTATCAGTCGCTTAATAAGCAAGGGGCAAAAAGTTCAAAGAAGGGAGAATGGATGTCTTTGCAGAAGGCCTGTCCTCATGTACACACACACACATACACACCTCTTCAGATCTCTTTGCCCCCCAATTTGAATCCTGCATGTCCCATCCTAAGTGGGCACAGGCCCTGTGGAACAAGGTGTCTCCAGTCTGGGTCTGGCTATGCCTAGCACAACGGCACCTGGCCAGGGGGCACCCACGCAGGCTTCCTTCTAGCTGGGGCTGCACTCGGCCAAGCCTGTGGTCCTGACACAGGAGCTGTGTCAGCCAAGAGCAAGGTCCACTCAGAGGGAGCATTGTTTCCAAGTTCTCTTCCAAGCAGAGGCACTTTTTGGTAATGTTTCTGCCCTGAGACGACACACTTTTCTGGTTTGTACGAAGTCACTGTGTGTGGAGAAATCAGGACATGGCACTATGGACGAGGTAAAGTTGTGCAGCTCAGATGTTGACTGAGTCAAGCAGTGAGTATAAATGGTGCCATGGTTCCTACGGAAAAAGTGCTACAAGGTAAGTTATTTCATCCTAGACAGCAAGTCTGGAAACTTTCAAAGTCTCAGGAGCAGCCATGGCTTCAGGAGGAATCATTTTCATTCAACCCAAAGCCCGCAGAACTGGCCTTTAAGAGAGAACTGTGTTCTGTTTAAATTAGGGGCTAGTTTGGTTCTGCACAGGGGAAAATGAGCGTGAGGGATGGTCTGGCTGGCCTCTTTCAACCTGCCGCAAAACCGTAAGATCGCTGAAGTTTAGAGCAGGAAGAAGCTTTGCGCTCTATAAGATCCAGTCAGCACTTCCAGGATGGGCCCAGGAACTTGGGGTGCTGGCCCTCTGCGCCCTAAGGGAGCCCACAATCCCCCTCATGTGCATTATTCCCCTATCCTGATGCTCTAGGTCTTTACAGGGAAAGGATTCCCGTTCTGGGGCATTGGCCCACTGCTTCTCCACTTCCTTCCAAAAAGCCTTTGGGAAAGGCCTGGCTGCCACTGATGACACAGTGAAGTCCACCGTGCACACAGAATGAGGTGATGGCTCAGATCCTCGTCACTGGCCATCCACGGTAGCCACAGGCTTTCATCCAACTAGCCCAGTCCCAGTCTCAGTCCCGACCAAGCCTGGCATGCCACCTGTTCTCACCACTGCTAGAGGACTCTGCAATCCTGCCGTGGCTTTCTGGGGTCCTTTTCGGTCCACTGAGATGAGGCAGGGACTCTACTTCCTCCAGGATACTTTTGTTTCCTATCCCTCTATCCTCTGATTGAGATCCAGCTTCAGTTTGGTGGAAGAGGTTCCCCGGAGCCAGCCTTCTGATCACTGCCTCTGCGGAGACTCAGCAGCACACAGATAGCCCAGGCCGAGCCCTGGTCCACACAGCCCCTTGGACAGTGATCTGGATAGTGCCCATCTTCCACAGAGACAGCCCTACACTCCCTGTGCAAGGGGAGACCCAAAGAAAATCGGAATTTATTTATTAAAAATTGCATATTTAGTCTTACACGTTTAAACTTCAGTCACCTTCAAAGTGCTCTCCATTTGATACAATACCCTTACCGAGACGCTCTTTCCATCGCTCAAAACTGCTTTTGAACTTGTCGATGTTGATGCTTGTTAGTGCTTCTGCCGATTTTTGTTTCATCTCTTCCACATCAGCAAAGTGTGTCCCTTTGAGGACTTTTTTTTTTCATCCAGGGAAACAAAAAACGCCTCTCGGGGTGAAAGCAGGTGACTAGGGAGAATGGGGCACAGGGGTCATGAGGCTTTTGGTCCAGAACTTCTGAACACTCAGCGTGATGTGAGCAGGTGCGTTGTCGCGCCACATGTTGTTCATGTAAATCTCCCATCATGAAATGGAAAAACTCATTGAAAGAGTCTCCAAACATTCACTGAAGCTGACATAGCCTCTCACAACCAGGCCGGCTGGTACACAGATGCAGATGGGCTCCTAGAACACTCACCTAGCAGGGGAAGCCTGTACTGCAAGGGGTCTGCCCTCCAGAAGATCATTCCATTTGTGGGGGATCCCCCTCATAGTAATGCTCACTCCAGAGCCATGCACTTGTAGATTTCTTCTTTCTGTGTGTCAGCCCCCACTGAGTCCCAGATAGCTCACAACAGAGCTACACTAGAGATTACACAGGGCATTTGAACCCACCCTTGGCAGTTTCTTTGTCTTTGCAAGAAGGATGTTAATTTGGCAGGTTCAGTCAGTATATCTATATATCTAGATGGGAACTCTGACTTCAAACTATTATATCTACAATGCTGCATTTTAGTTTAACAGATTCCACAGAAAGAACTCACTCATTACAATAATATTTTTACAAACCTCAAATACACATTGGCTTTCCTTTCAGAGCCTGCCTCTCACACACACTAATGTTACATTATTCTTGTAATATTACAAACCCACCTAAGACTTGAACAATACACCATTTGATGTGCCATTCCACACTCCCGCCCAAGAATTTGAACTGGGGAAAAGCCCCTTCAGGCTCGCCTCCATGTAACTCCTACCTGTGACCAGTTGTATGTGCCACCTGCCATTGTCCAAGAGGTTGACCCCAGCCTTGATGACTCGTTCTAACTGGTTAATTTTTGGCAAAGTTCTCTGCAAGCTCTGTATTGGTTAGCTATCACCACATACACACTCCACAGCTCAGCAGCTTAAACCAGTAAGCACTTACTATTGCTAATGAGCGTGGAGGTCTTCTAGTCTCAGCTGTCTTGCTAACGCATCCTCGGCTAGAGGCACTGGGGGTTGGTAGGCAGCTCCATCATTCTTGGCTAGCCACTTGGGAGTCAGGTGACTATGTCTGGTTTGGAATAGCCATGGCTAGGACAACCAGGCTCTTCTTCACATGGTCTCACCCTCCAACCCGAGCTTGATTGGAGAGCGGTGCCGGAATTCCATGAAAGAGGCCACACAGCAGGTCACGCCCAGGCCTAGTACAGTGTCATTTCTGCCACCTTCCATTTTGTCAGCCAGAACAAATCACGAGTCCTGCCCAGATCCAAGGGATGGGAAAATAGACTCTACCTTTTTATGAGAGGAACTGCCAAGTGTCACTGCGAAGTGTGTGGCCAGTGAAGAGTGACAAAATAATTTTTGCAATCAATCGACCAATGCTCTGTGAAAAGCTTTTATTTTTTCTTCACTCTAAATCTAAGTGGTGAACTAAATGTCTTTATAATTTAAATCTTCTTTTAAAACAAAATTTTTTTTGTTTGTTTTATTGTTTGGGGGGAAGAGAAGTGGGGAGCGCCCAGAGCAGTCCCCATAGTTGTACATCATTAGTTGTGACATGGTTTCATTCCACAGCAGGATGTGGGGCTGCAAGGAATGGGAACTAAACTGGGGGCCTCCCGCATGGGAGGCGAGAACCTTCACTGCAGAAGGTTCTCTAGTTGCGCTGCAGTTCAGCATGTGGGGTTTGCATGGGCTGAGGCCAGGAATCAAATCCTGGACCTCACGATTTTGAGGCAAGCACTCAGTTACTGAGCTAGCTCAACATCCCCTTCCAGCTCTTTATCTTGCATTATTTTATATAATATGGCCACTGAAAAAATTAGATTCTAAGATGCTAAATTGCTTGCAAAGAGCTAGTAAGTGCAACATAGGACTAGAAGCCACGTCTTCCGACAGCAAGGTCATAATCATTTCCAATATTCTTTCAGATGGTCCCCCTTAGGCCTAATGGCATGTGTTTAAAAATAGTTTACTCCAGAGGAGGGAGCAATTTGTGGCCTTGTAGGGGGAGGAGTGGGGCTCATGGATCAAAATGGAACCTAACCCCACACTCTTGGTCTCCGTATCTCCTCAGCACAATGTTAAAACCCCCTGAGTTCAATAATCCCAGCAAAATGCTGCCTTCTACCTAACCTGAGACACTTCATTCCAGAATAAGTGATTTCATGACCTTGTTCACTTTAATTTTCCCCTTTCTCATTAAATCTGGGTCTCCCAGCTAGCCCTACCTTAGCACTTTTCTCTATATCCACTGTTGCATTTCAGCCGCTGGCCGCATATTCCAACCTCAGGCCTGCTGTCTGCCCCTAGAATCTGTTTTCCTCCTTCTCTCGGTGTCTTCTTCTGCTATCTCAGCACTGTTGATTTTTTCCCAGGACTGTAGCCCTCATTCAGTTTTTATGGGACCAGCTGGTGACCTCACACACTCCTCAACTGTGCTGCAAAACATTTAAATTCAACCACCAGCCTCAGAGTTTTAATAAGAAACTTGACCTGGAGTTCCTGGATCTGTAGCAACTTGGTGGCGGCTCGGTACCTGCTAAAGTGTTGCTTCCCCCTGGCCCACAGAAGGACTATAAAAGGCTGGGTTCTGAGAGTTTGGACAGAAACTGTTACACACAGGCTCCAGGGCCCAGCGAGCACATCCTGCCTCGCCCCGCCTGCCTTTCCTTTCTCTCTTGCCATCTCCTTCACTAACAGCTCTACACTCAAGACAAACAGCGGCACCAGAAGGTGGCCAGGTCTGGAGTGAAGGAAAAATGATGGCGAGGCACTCAGATGGCCTGACAGGGTCCTCCTTGCACACACACTCCCCGAGTGCCCAACGCCACCCGGAAAGCTTGACGGGGTGGCCATGCACCGTTGAGGCTCACTCAGAACCTCCCCAGTTTGCACTTCCTGTGCAAAAAGCAGGTCATGGGCCACAGTACTTCATCTTCCAGGAGCATCTTTGGGAATTGCTGTGTCTTCTGCTTTTAACAGCCAAGGAAAGGGTGTCTCCTTTTAAAAGGAAAAATGAATCTTCAAGACATTTGGCAAGTCTGAAAAGAAGAATGCTTAGCTTCTCACTCACAGCTCTCGGGCTGAGAGCTAAATAATGGTGTGGACAGGGCAAGGGAGTGAGAACTGCTTGTTTATTTGGAATTTCCTAGGGGGTTATAAAAAACAAACAAACAAAAACACACAAAAAAGCCTGACACTCAATAAATAAACCATTTACAGTAACCTCAACCGGAGCTGAGCTTCTGAGCCCTCTCTGTTTGTTGCTGTTCTCCAATTAGCCAAGAATGCCCGCGGATTGTGCTAACGCAGCACTAAGCCCCTGTGCCAAACACCTTCTCAGGTTTTTTCCCCTCTGCATTTTGCTAATCCCTGGATGAAACATAATCGCAGAGAAATGTTCAAGGTTGGACACAACAGGGAGGAACTCGGCGTTGGCTCCCACCCAGTGGAAATAACATGCCATTGGACTCGACAAGGCAGGAATAAGGATGTTAAACAAATACACTCTCTGCAGCCCTCCCTAGCAACAGCTTGTTACTTTCCGCAGAAGCCCTAAATTTCCTCAAGTTGTTCATTCTGCTCCAAGGTTTCATCATCTGAGATATGTTTTATAAGAAGAGATAAACAGGCAGGGAAGTCCATGAGCAAAAATTCCAATCAGGAAAAGAATGGAAAGAGAATTAAATCATTTATTTCCCTCCAGGGCCAAATAAAAGTAACAAAAGCATTTATATATAATAAAGATATAATCACGCGTAAGAATTAATCTCCAGCAACTTGCAATCATAATTCTTTTCCACTTTCTCCTAAACCAGAGGAAAACTTTTCTCCCCACTGCGGTTTCAAGTTAAGATTTCTGAAGTAGAAGTTCCAGGTTTCAACTGACTCCTGTCCTCTGAGTTCTGATGCTGGTATGGGAAAGGAAATCACAGAATTGGACAGAATTTTCTGTAGTGAAAAGAGAAAAAGCTGTCTAAAGGTACTTATAGTATTACACATATTTTATCTAAAATATACACACATATGCACATATTTACATCTCATTTAATCTTCATAACAATCCTATGAGATTGATACTGTGATTTTTTATACATGAAAATCTGGGGTGCAGAGACGTTTAAGAATTTGGGGAAGCCGGGATGGCTCAGTGGGTTAAGCACTCACTTTGCAGCGCCAGGGACCCAGGATCGAATCCCGGCCCCAGTCCGTGTGGAACCATATGGGTACTCCCCAGTTCAGTTCTCTCTCTGTCTCTGTCTCTGTATCTCTCTCTCTCTCTGTCAAAAAATTAATAAAATAGGGGAAGCCGGGATGGCTCAGTGGGTTAGGCGCTCACTTTGCAGCGCCGGGGACCGAGGATCGAATCCCGGCCCCGGTCCGTGCGGAACCATATGCTGAACTGGGAGCTCCCCTAGTTCAGTTCTCTCTCTGTCTCTGTATCTCTCTCTCTCTCTCTCTCCCCTCTGTCAAAATAAATAAATAAAATATATTAAAAAAAAAAAAGTTGAATGAAAATAACCTAAATTTAAAAAAAAAAAAAAAAAAAAAAAAAAAAAAAAAAATTAAAAAAAAAAAAAAAAAAAAAAAAAAAAAAAAAAAAAATTAATAAAATAAATAAACTTTAAAAAGAAAAAAAAAAAAGAATTTCAAGACTGAACTATGGAGTGAATTGGAAATCACCATGTGGTTCTAGACAAAAAAGGGGTCTCAGAGCAGTTAGGGAGGCAAAGTTAAAAGTAGTAACAATAGCAGCAGCGTACCTCTCTTCTCACAGATAGATAAGAGGCAAGTAAGTAATAACACCTGGCCAAGGTTCTAGACCAAGTTTTTTCAACACGGCCTTTGGGCTGCATGCGGCCCAGGATGGCTTTGAATACAGCCCAACACAAGTTCTTAAAACATTATAAAAACTTTTTTTTTTTTTCTACCTATTTTTTTTAAGCTCATCAGCTATTGTTTGTATTACTGTATTTTGTGTGTGGCCCAAGACAGTTCTTCCACTGTGGCCCAGGGAAGCCAGAAGTTTGAACATCCCCGGTCTAGACCTTTTCCTGAGGGGCTTAGGAAGTGCTCAGCATTGATCTTGAGTCTCTGCCCAGTTATAGTCCAGAAAACTGAGGCCTTGCACTGTAACTTTGCCAGAGGGCATGTCACAATTGGTGCTGAAAACAAACCTCGAAAACACTTGCCCACTCCTGCTGATCCAGCTCTCATGAAGTCAGACGTAATGGAACCAAGAGGAGCGTTAGCCTTTGTACCTGGTCTTGGGATGGAGAAGGCAACATGGTGGCCTTTGTTATTGCACCTCCCCGATCGGATCCACGTGGCCTTTCGTTGACTTGCTCTGGACTTCTTCCGTTTCCTCGGAAGCCAAGAACTGCTCCCCAGCCCTGGAGCCCGGAAGGCAAACATGGCTGTTGACCCCTGCCTGGCTTCTGTGGCTGGTACCAGGGTCTGCGAACGTGGCAATCACTCTGTCTTCCTGCAGATCATCCAAGACCCTCTGAAACAGCCTTTTCTCTTGTATTTCTGGAGCCCTCAGTGTGCCACAGTGTGCCACATCACAGCAGCATGGGGAGGATGCGGCTTCGTAGTGTTTCCTCAGCCAAGTATAGTGAGCTTCTACCATAGACTATTACCATATTTCTCTGTGTATAAAATGATACTGTTGTTTAAAATTGTTAGATCAAACATTGGGGGTCATCTTATACATGGGAGTAACCCATGTATTGATGTCCTAATGTTGGGTTAAAAAAGTAGGGCGAGTCTTATATATGGAAAATACAGTAACTGTGATTCTCTCACCCCTACTACCTAATATGTAGAGTTTGCTGAACTTCCCAGGACATGGAAGCAACAGGCAGTAGCGAGCACCTCCTGGGCCTTGTGTTCTGGGTCTGGGCCTGGTCAGCTTGTCACTTGACCTTTTTGAGCTTCAGTTTCCTCCTCCACAAAATAGAGGTCATATTCTCTACCTAGTAGGAGTTGAGGAAGTGCCAGAAATGTGACCAGCACAGAGTGCTACTCAGTGAATGGGCTCCGTTATTACATTCCTTTAGTTTTCAGAAGCATATCTCTAACTCTCTTGTTTATTCTGAAGATCTGGTTTTTTCCTACCACAGTAAGCAACTCCAAAAGCCAAATGTTTCATCCACTCCCTGTTTTGTTTTTCTTATTTGCTTGTTTTTCATACGATGATTTCTTCCAGAAACGTATTTTGCCTGTCTCCTGGGTGATTGTATTCCCGGCCAACTTCTTTGAAAACCTTTGGCAGAGAGGAGCATGCTTCTACTAAAATGCCACCGGAAAAGAGAATGGAAGGAGAGAAAAAAATACCCCTTCTATCTAGAGAGACTTCTAGACACAACGTGCTTCCTTTTCTGCTGCCTGAGGTCATCACACAGAAGTGCTCAGAGCCAAGAGTGTCAGCCCATTCTACAAACAAGGAAACTGAGGATCACAGAGAACGTGTGGCTCTCCTGGGGCACGCAGCCAATGAGAAAAGTGAAATCTCAAAGCAGGTCTCCAATTCCACATCGGTGCTCCTTCCACCACAAGGAACCTTTTCTGGGAGAAATCCTTTTTTCTTGTTGCATATGAAAAACAGGAAAGGCTTTCAGTATGGCTAGGGCATGGGAGTGGGGTGGCAGGGTGACCCAGGCAACAGGCCTGTCTTGCTTCCTGCATTTGCTGGAAGGCTCTTGGTATAGCTTCCTTTTCCAGGAACACAGAGTCAGGACCTCTGTTTCTATGCTCAGCAGCGGAATGAATCCAAATCTGGAATTATTGCAAGCCCACAACCTCCAGCAGGCTGAACTGACTCAGGTCTCTGTTTATTACTACATGTAAAGGCTTACACAAGTAATGGTCCTGTTGGAGTCTTAGTCTCCTCACCTGTTAATTACCTTCTCACTGTTGGGATGATGTATTCTCAGACATCTGCATTTCCACTGTGGGCATCTTATGCAGTATATTATATGCCAGGATTATTCTAGCTCCTGGGATAAGCAGTGCCCAAGACAGAAGGGGACTTCCCTCTTCTGGAGCTTACCTGCTAAAGGAGGAAAGATCAATAAGAAACAAAGTAACAATGAACAAGATACAAATAACTGCTATGGGGATATATGACTGAATATATAAATAAATGTAAAAAATTATTCAAACTGAAAGAAATAATCTTAATTGTATACAGAGTTGATGATATAGCCACACAGAAAAAAGAACTACTTCAAGTCATTTTCAAGCCACAGTATTTTTAAAGATTTATTTTATTGTTTGAGAGGTGAGAGAGAGTGAGAAAGGGAGAGAGAGACGAGAGAAGAGGAGGAGAAAGAGAGAGAAGTGGGGAGGGCCCAGAGCAGTCTCCACAGTGGTAAATCATTAGCTGTGACATAGTTTCATTTCACATAGGTTGATGTGTGACCACATGGGGCAGGAATCAAAATTGGGGCCTCCCTTGTGGGAGGTGAGAACTTTTGCTGCTGAGCCATCCCAGCAGTTACCAGCTGTGCCACAGTTCAGCATATGGGGAGGACTGGGAATCAAACCTACGACCTCACAATTGTAAGGCAAGAGCTCAACCACTGAGCTGTCCCAGCATCTCCCACAATATTTTTATTATACATCACTAGCAAGATATATTCCCTTGACAAAGGGAATAACAAAGACATTTTAAACTTTATTCAGCAGCCTTATTATAAGTTTTAATTCACATTGGAAAATTATTATGAATTCACAATTCTTTTTTCTCTTAAAAAATAACATGTCCTAGCTGTGTCCATTGGAAAGGCTTAGAGGCAGTTTCATGGTCTTTAAATGTGATTTCTTATCAAAATGAACCAAACATTCATGGAGATTCCAGATCTAGGACAAGAGATACACAAGATGAGTCATGGATAACTTGTACAAGAAAGCAAGGGAACTATCAATGACTAATATTAATGAGCTCACCCAACAGAACATAAGACACAAGAGAGTCTACTTGAAGGGGCCTCTGTTGGCCTATAGATAATCTGAAATTTTATCCACAAACTCAAAACAATTCTAAAATAAAAATTCACATGTTACCTTTTTATAGGTTTTGGAGCCAGCAACATATTATTCTGAAAATTATTTTTTAAAGATTTATTTTATTGTTTTTGACAAAGGCAGAGAGACAAAGGCAGAGAGAGACAGAGAGAAGGGGGAGGGCCCAGAGCAGTCTCCATAGTTGTACGTCATCAGTTTTCAACATGGTTTCATTCCACACAGGTGGGCAGAGGCTGCGCAGGGTGGGAACTGGGCTGGGAGCCTCCCAAATGGGAGACACGTCCCCTGGAGCCAGAGGCCAAACTGGGGGGGCCAAGAACCGAACTGGTGGCCTCCCGCATGGGAGGCACACCTCAGTTCAGCATATGGGTCCAACCGGGCCAGGGTTGGGATTCGATCCTCAGTCCCTAGGGCTGCAAAGTGAACACTTAACCCACTAAGACATCCCGGCTTTCCCAAAAATTATTTTTAAAAATGAGGAGGAATTAAGCATTCATCACATTTTTGCTGTGTGAAGTGTATCTTCCCAACTAAATTGTTAGGAGAAAGTTTTTCTTTATAGAGGAATTGCATGTAATAAAGGTTAGAAACCTTTGTAGAAGTATAAAAATTACCATTTTTGTAACTCAATGAAATAATATATCTACCGGTAGCAACAATCATCAAAAGTTGCCAAAATCATTGGGTTAAAGGTTGATTGGGAACTTTACGATGGAAAGGTCAGGGTGGTATCATCTGAACTCCCTACCCTTTCTCACAATTAATCTTAACATCACTAAAGGAGGGACAGCTACACTTCGTGTGTTTCATGATATGAGGTACTTCCACAAAGTGTCACCAAACAAACTTGACTCTGCTCCTGACTGAGCTTATAGCTCTAACTACCAGTGTACAGGAAATCCAGAACAGAGAAAGTCATCAAATAATGCCGTGAGAAAGCAATCAGTCAAGTTGAAAATGTGGAACCTCCCTTAGGTCAAACAATCTGATTCCTCCACCAAATCAATGCATTGAAAAGGTGAGAGAAGGAGAAACAACCTAAGGGTCCACTGATGGATGAATAGATAAAGAAACTATGGTATATGTGAGGAATATACAATGGAATAGAATAAAAATAATGCAGTTTTGCCATTTGTCACAAGATGGATAGACTTTGAGGGCGTTATGCTAAGTGAAATAAGTCAGGCAGAGAAAAAAAAGATACCGGTACTCTTTTATGTGAAAATTAAATAAATAAATAAATAAATAAATAAATAAATAAAACCAAGCTCATAGATACAGGGAACAGCTTTGTGAGTGGTTGCCAGAGGAAGAAGAAGGTAAGAGAAATGAGTGAAATGTTTTTGTTTTTGTTCTTGTTTTTGTTTCAACAAATTGAATTAAAAACAAGAACAAAAGGAAGAAATGAAAAGAGGTGACTAGAACATAAGTTGAGTGTGGGACAACTTCAAAAAATATGTAGCAAATGCCTTAGAAGACAAGGGTCATAAAAAGAAGACAGAGCAAAAATACGTTTGAAGTAATAAAGACCAAAACTTTTTCAAAATCTGTGACACTACTTGCTCTGGCAGCTGATATAAAAATCAATGACAACACAAAACCACAGACCCAGGAAACTCAGTAAATACAATGTAAGAAAATACTGAAAATCTACACCTACACATATCACTTGTGTATGATTAGTCAGGCTTCTCCAGAGAAACAAAATTAATAGGATATAGAGAGAGATAAGAGATTGATTTATTCCAGGAATTGGCTCACATGATTATGGGTGAAGTTCCACTCATAATTATAAGTATAAAATAAACAAAATAAAAGTTAATAGGTAGGGGTGGTGGCTAGGGGAGGTTTTATTTATTTATTTATTTATTTTCAATTTTTTTTTTTTTTTTTTTAGATTATTTTTTGTTTTGGCAGAGAGACAGAGAGAAGGGGGAGGGCCTAGATCAGTCTCCATAGTTGTACGTCATCAGTTTTCAACATAGTTTCATTCCACACAGATGGGCGAGGGGGGGCCCTCACTCATGGGAAGCACACCCCAGTTCAGCATATGGGTCTGCACGGGCCGGGGCCAGGACTCAATCCTCCAATCCGAGGGCTACAAGGCAAGCGCTTAATCCCACTGAGCCATCCCAGTTTCCCCAAGGTTTTAAAAAATAAAAAGAATTTAAGGGTGATAACAACCCAGTGCAGCTTGTAGATTATGCTCAGATTTGAAGAAAGCAACTGTAACAAATGAGGAAAACAAAATCAGGAAACTTTGAGTGAGGGCTGGCTATGACTAATATTAAAAAATTAATTTTAAACCTTTAAGGTATGATAATGTCGTGGAGATAGACTTGACTAGTTAGAGGTGCACACTGAATTACTTATGGTGAAATTTAACGATGCCCCTTGTGATAGACAGATTAGTGTCCTCCAAAGACTTCTACCTGTCAATCCCTAGGACCTGTAAGTACATTACTTTACATGGCAAGAGAGACTTTGCATCTGTAATGAAATTAAAGTCTTCAGATGGAGGGACAGCCTGGATTATCTGGGTGGGCCGATCTCATCACATAAGTGATGGAGGAAGGAGGCCAGGATCTAAGGAATGTGGGCAGCTTCTAGTTGCTGGAAAAGGCGAGGAAACAGATATCCCCCCAGGGCCTCCGGGAAGGAACTCAGTCCTGCCAACACCTATAAAATAATCAATTTATGTTGTTTTAAGTCACTAAGGTTTTGGTAATTTGTTACACTCGTTATAGAAAACTAATAGGCATGGGCTCTGTTTTAAAATGCTTTTGAAAAACAAAAATGTGGTGAAGAATAGATGAAAGATTGGAAAAATATCAAGAACAGTGAAAATTGGGAGATGAGTACTTAGAGATCCCTTATACTGTTCTGATTACAATTTGTTTGAAATCTTCCAAAATAAAAGGCTTTAAAAAAGTGACTCGGGTGGAGAGGGCAGAGGTAGAGAATAGACCAGGAAGAAGAGAACTTGGAGGTCAGGATGGGAGGGATGGTTTTGTGGTACAACAGGAGGCTGGATGGAGGTCTCAGAGGACCAAAGACCACCAAGAGAAGCACAGTACATGGATTATGGAGATGGCTCCCAGTCACTAGTGTGGTGTTGAGCGCTCTCTGTGTGGACTGAACCAGAAGCAAAGGACTCTGTCTGGTAAATTAATAATAAACCCTTCCTTTGCTGAACACTTTTTTAAAAAAGATTTATTTTACTGTTTGAGAGAAAATGAGAGAGAGAAAGAAGTGGGGAGGTCCCAGAGCAATCCCCATAGTCCTACATCATTAGTGGTGACGTGGTTTCATTCCACACAGGTGGATGTGGGGCCATGCAGGGTGGGAAACAGAACTAGGGGCCTCCCACACGGTAGGCGAGAACCTTCACCGCAGAGTCAACTTGGCGGTCACCAGTTGTGCCGCAGTTCAGCATATGAGATTGCACAGGCTAGGGTTGGGAATCGAACCCTGGACCTCGAGACTATGGGGCAAGTACTCAATCACTGAGCCATCCCGACATCCCCTACTGAACGCTTTTTGAACATCTACTGTGGCGTTGATCACGAGACATAGTCCTCGTGCTCTAAGAGCTTGGCCTCTGCGAGAGGAACAGAAATGACAACCAGGAAGACGGCCTAGTCATTGAAATCACATGCTCCTTCGGTGGTGGAAGTAACTGTGAGGTCTGACTGGTCTCAGAGTGAGAATAATTTGTGTCCGTTCAACACTTGCTGCACCCAACCCCCATGAAAAGTATTTGTGTGGCCACCAGACACGCTGGCACGTGTTCCAGCCCAATGAGCTCCCTGGACCCTTCACATTGCCTCAGGTGGGAAAAAAAATAAACATCCTCTCAAATTGGCGTAAGGAAAAGGCAGTTTGGTAGGAGGGGTCGGCAATAAATAGGGCCGATCTAATAAAGACGGCAATTGGAAACTAGCCCCTGCTGAACGTTTCTCTCAGCCAGTTCTACTCACCAGCATTCTCTCCCTTATGTGGTGAGATAGTATCTCAAACAATTTGCTTTCTTTGGATCATCTGATCCTAGTTAGTCAGTGGCATCCATTGTCTCAGGGAGTGTTGGGGCTATGAATCGAGAAGGGCGGGACAGAGAACAGAAACCAGCAATTGACCATTTTTAGAAAAAGAGACTTCTAACCTGAATAGCAAAAACATTAGTTTTGAAAGCCAGGGCTTTTGATTGGCAAGAGCCAAGCCATTGTGGGAGCAAAGGAGTCTACTGGGTTCTGAAAAACAGATTATAGAAACAGAAGGCGAAATCCTGAAGAGCTTTTATACCACGAGCCATAGCTCTCGATGGCCTAGTGGTTAGAGAAGAAAGAGACCAGCAGATCCCAGAGACTAACTTTATTCCACAGGCTGGGACATTGATGGGACAAACGAAGGGTACATGACAAACTGGCAGGGTCCGGATGAGGGGATAGGAGACTCGTTACCTAGAGACCGCCAAGACAGCACCCTCAGGTTCCTTTGCCACACCATTCACTGCCTCACTCAGACGCTCCGGAGGGAGTTCCACTGAGTCAATCCTTATCTCCCATTGGTAGCAGCCTGCGCATGGCCGGTGATCGTTCTGGCATGAGTGGTGCCCACGATGCTGCTCAGCCCCATCCTGATTGCATCTACTACAGTGGAACAGGACACACATAAGCTCCCCAAACAGAAGGGAGGATCATGTGGAAGTGAAGGCCCCTGGCACAGGGGTGAACGGCCTAGGACAATGGTGAAGCACTGCCCTTATACTTAGCACAAAAACAGCCACTCTGGACCCAGAGGTACTGATTCATCAACTAGAGCCACTGTGTCTTCAGTCCTCATTCAATCCTGTACCTCTCACCTGTGGCTGGGGCTGGAGTCACGTGGCCTGCAGCCTAAGGGTTACGGGCCATGTACTCTGATTCCTCCCCACTCCCAAACCTGCTCTTCTCCACATTTTGCTCCCTGTTGTAAGGGCATCAGTGACTCCACACTGTGGAATCTAGTGCATCCTTTCTTTAGTTTCTAAGCAGCTGTGGCACCCCCTCCTTTTTTCATGCTAGTGACACCAGGGACATTGTCCATGCCTGGTTTCCCACCCCCCACACACACACCCGACTGCAGTTGCTATTTCTTCCTGGTCTCCTTTGCTGGCTGTCCCTCCTCCGATCACACAGAATGTTGTGAGTCCCAAAGCTCGGTCCTAGGTCTTTTCTACCCACAGTCTCTCACTAGATCATCTCTAGTCCTGTGGCTTCAAACACCGTCTCTTTGCCAGGGGCTCCCACACTGGCATCCCTAGCCCTGACTTCTCTAATGAGCACGGAACTGATATACCCCGCTGCTAACGCGACTTCTTAATTTGGGTATCTAATTCAAACTCCACATAGCCAAAAGAGAACTCTTTCCCAAGCGTGATCAAATTTATGCCAGAAACTCGTTCTTCCCCATTTCAGGAAGTGGCCCCAACATTTACCCAGGGGCTTGAACTCACGATGTGAAGGAGTCTTCCTCGATTACCCTCTCTCCCCCAACCCTTACATCCAAAACATCAAGCCAAAGACGCCCCCTCTCCACCCACTTCTCTCCTTTGCCACAGCCACCACCCTAATTCAAGACGCTAGGACTTCTGAACAGCTCCCAGAATCTTCTCACCAATGTCTCACCACCACACCTACCTCCCCCGAGAGAGAGCCTGGCCAGCTCCCTCCTGTCACTTATATATCAGCTCCATGTCACCTCCGCTTCGGAGTCCTTCCCTGGCTTCCAGTGGCTGCCCTCACTGACCCCCTCAGTTCCTGCCACCTCACACTATTTTACTCTCTCGACATCATTCGGCATTATCGTGGTAAGTTACTTGGCTATGTTGTCTCCTCCCACCAGAACACAAATCGTAAGTGAACCAGGGCCTTACACCCCCAACACCTCACACAGTAGCGGCCGTTCAATCCATATTTATCACAAGAAGGAATCCACAGACATATGTAGCTGGGGTCAGGCTTTCTGTTTCAAAAGAAAGTATGGTTTACAAGTAATAAACAAGGGTGGGCAGAGCACAGAGGGGGGTCCTTAGTCCAGGCGGCGTGTTTATGGAAGAAACATCAGATTGAGGACCTGGGAGACATGACAAAAATCACAGTGCCTCCCATCGTAGAGCACTTTTCCAGACACGACGTTGTGTGGCTGTCACAAACCCTCTCCTCAGGGACAAGGGCAATCTCTCATTCATCTCTCTCTCTCTCTCTCTCTCCCTCTCTCTCTCTCTCTCTCTCTCTTTCCGCCAATGAGGGGATCAGGAGGGGTGAAGTGATTGCTCAAGGTCACACAGCCAGTTAATAGGACTGGGGCCTGGCACCCCGATCTCCAAGCTCCTAGTTTATTGTATTCTCATGACCACACACCACACACTGCCTTACTCTTGGGCCTCTGGGAAACGTAAACTGCCTGAGTGGTGTGAGTTCTAGCCTCCTCTCTGGGTGGCTCCCCAGTTTGGGGACTCGGGCTTAGGAAGGTGGCAGCCGGGACTCCTTGCCACCGGATGCCTGCTAGACCCTCTTTCCCTTCCTCAGCATCATCGGACCATCAGCATCAGGTCTCGTTGCATATTTAGCCCAAGCTGCCTCTCAGATCTTTGAGCCACAAAAAGGACATGAGATGATCTGAGCCAAAGCTTTCATTCTACAAATGAGGCAACAGAGACCCAAAGAGGGGTGTGATTTGCCCATTGTCACATGGGGTACTCGTGGCAGAAGTGGGGTGCGACCAGGCGTGCTGCACACAGCAAAGCATGGTGAATAATGTACTCCCGTCCTAGCTCTGTCCACATTTTACAATTTGCAAAATGTAGTTACAGTTTTTGTCTTTAAATAAAATGTGACAGAGCTGAAAATCTTTGGATGCCCTCTCCCGATTCCACACTTCTCTCCTTCCCAGCGGTTACCACACTCCTGAACTTGGCATTTAGCGTTCCCACGGGTTTTGATATTTTACAACATATGTATATATCTAAAGGTAGTGAACAGATTTGGTCTGTATGTTCTTAAACTGGATGTGAGCAGCTTTATACTATACAAGTCCTTCTGCAACTTGCTATATTACTTTCTCGAGATGTGACCATGATAATAAACGAAGGGCCAGGTCATTCATTTTAGCTACTCAGATACCATAATTTATTTATCTTTCCAGTGATGGACCTTTAAGCTCTTTTTATTTTATTTCTTACTGTTACAAATAATTTGCAATGAGCGTTTGGAGACACGGTTTTTCCGTTCTCCAGCCGATGGACTCTTTTCCCGCATGCCTTGCTGTCTCCAGCGATGCTGCAGTGTCCCCTGGATACGTGGCCCAGCGTTTGTCCAGGGAGGCGTAGCTGGGCTGTGGGACATGCACGGCTTCAGCTTTGCCCGATCGTGCCAATTTGCTCTCCAAAAGTGGTTGCACCAATTTACACTCCCACCCAGTTCAGTAATCTTTCCATGATGCCAAGCTGCTGCCTTATTCTGCTTTCAATTCCTTATAATTTGTGAAAGGAAAATATAAAAGAGGTGCTATTACCTTATTAAAAAATCCAGCTTCCTTTCCCTGCAGAAAGGAGGGAGAAAAGAAGGGCGATTGCATATTGGATTAGGGCCTGGCACGCATTCATCAACTTTATAGTAGCCGGCCTGGAATTCAGGTCTCCTGAGGGGGAAGGGGGTGCCCCTGGAAACAAGAGACACTTTCACCACAGCCTTCTCCAGGAACGCAGATAGAATTTACTCTAAGGTACAAAAACGTTTGCACTTACAGCCTCCCTGGTTCCAATCAGGACATGAAGGGAAAGCGCCAAGACACCAGAGAATAAGCCAGTTCTCGTAAACTTTCCAGCCAAGCTCTGCACATTTGGGAGGGTAGAATCCAGATTGGTGCTGAACCTGAGCGCTCAGGCCAGGTCAGCTCTGAGCTCTTAGCTCTTTTGAGCAGTGACTGGCAGCGCCTCTCCAGCTGGGAAGAGCGCTCGCACCCCCCCACCCCCACCCCCAGCGTTCCACCCTGACGCCCTGTACCAACCTCACAGAGCCCTGGTGTGCCCCCGGCAGGCACCGGCTTCCCTGGGCTTCATCTAAGAGCAATGCCCTGCTCACAAAGGCCTGTGGGGGTGCGGGGCTCTCCCAGTCTCCTCCAAGTCCCTCTCCTTCCCAGTCGAGACTCACCTCTCCACCTGTCCTCAGCCTCCGTGGCATGGTGCTGTGTCATGATACTTAGTACTTAATCAGTCTGCCTTAGTCTAGACTTGTGAGTGGATCTATTGTCCCCAAAGCCAGTGGTCCCCTGAAAGTGGGGATTATGTTATGTCTTCCTCTCCCAGTACCCCAGTTCATCCGGTCCTTCCCACTCCCTCTCTCCTTTCCATAGCAGCTGTGGCTCTCATCACTCCATATTGTGATTATTTGCTACAGTTTTTGTAGCGAATGAAAAAAGATAATTGAGTGTCCTTACTAGGCTGTGCTGTCCCCTGAGATCAGGAGCCATGTTGTGGGCAAGTGTTCAATGGGGACCGGATGGCACCTAGTAGGTGTGCATCTAACCAACAGGCATTGGCATTTCATTCGCCGTTGCAGACTGACCCAGCTCCTCGTGTCTAATTAACTAAGACAGGTATCTCTTTCCGTAATGCAAGGATGAGCTCATTAGCGTCTGGGGTGGAAGGAAAAAGTCAGAGCCCTGTTGATGCCTGCAGTGGAGGCTGAAGAGGAGAGCATGCCTGAGGGGAGGAAGAGAGAGCCCCGCTTTAATTGGGACGCTTTTTAAATTTTTCCTTTTCTTCTTGTTTTCAAGTTCCACTCTTGGATCCTAGAAATTACAGGCTCCTTCAGCATAGCCTCAGTGGTTGGAAAAAATGCTCATTTCACTTTTAAAACAAACAATGGAAAGTTCCTTTTAAAGGAAAAATCCTATTAGCCCAAGTCCAAGGAAATTTGCAGAGGCAGAGTTGGATGGGCAGGAATTGCCCACGGAGGTGGCCCCCAGGAGACAGCCCCGAGGGAGGCCCTGTGTGACCTGCCTCCTCAAGGGCTCTGCTTCTCAGGAGAAGCGTGACCCTCCCCTCCTCTCGGGCCAGGGCACAGAAGACCTCACAGTGAACAAATGCAGGAGGAAGCCATTCAGACATGAAAGGGAGCAGAATATCCTTTACCCAAATAAACAGCCAGAGGACATGCAGAGGGAAGTGAATCCCATCAGACAAAGCCACAAATTAGGATCACAAGAGTCGGGGCTTTGGAGTTGTCTTTAAAACCTCTTCCAGGAAGCAGCCCCCAGGGCAGCCTTGTCATCTCGCCTGGGTCTCTGCCCTTGTGGGGCCTCCAGTGGCCCGAAGGTGAAAGCCTAAGGACCTGTGCAGTCGTCAGTGACACTGGGGAGGTGGGGGGCACTGAGCGAGGTGGGAGCGAGGTAACAGTTTCGGGTCCCGGGTGTGAGAGGAGGGGACACAGACCCACACCAACTCCTGGGTGGCAGCAGATGAGAGAAAGGAAGCCTGGTGCCCGAGCTCGCTCTGTCTCTGGCCGAGCCCTCTCCACCCACAAGCAAGGCATCAGACCCTCCACCAAGACCCCCGTGTGGCTACACTCCTGGGATTCAAGATTTTGAAACTGGCTCTGCCCCAACTGTTGTTCCCGCTCCCTGTCACAGCCTTGGAGGTGGGCTAGCAGTCAGCGTGTGGCGGGTCTCCCAGTCAGGCTGTCTGCTCTGCGGTGCCGACCTGAGTGCTGTAGCGGAAACTGTGTGAAGGCGTTTAATGCCACCTGAGGGCTCACCTACCCTTGTTTAGGGTTGCAAAACAGAGCCTACCTACGTATGCTGTACTGTCGAGATTCAACAGAAAAGAGGGTCTTAGGAATAACTGTATGTCAGTACATTTAAAAATGTAGATGAAACCGATAAATTCTTAGAGAAATAGAACCTGACAAAAGTGACTTAAGGGGAAGCTGGGATGGCTCAGCAGGTTAAGTGCTCGCTTTGCAGCCTCGGAGACCAGGGATCGAATCCCGGCTCCAGCCCATGTGGACCCGTGTGCTGAGCTGGGGTGTGCCCCCAGTTCGGTTCTTGCCGGGGCCTATGCGGGAGGCTCCCAGCCCAGTTCCTGCCCTGCGCAGCCCCGCGCCCACCTGTGGAGTGAAACTATATGGAAAACTAATGCTGTCAACTATGGAAACTGCTCTGGGCCCTCCCCCCTCTCTCTGTCTCTCTCTATCTGTCTCTCTGTCTGTCAAAAAACAATAAAAATAAATCTTAAAAAATAAAAGTGACTTAAGCAGACATAAAGAAGCTGGGTGATTCTGTAACTATTTCAAGAAATTGATTATTAGCTTAACATCATTTAGAAATGAAAACATCAGTCCAGAAGGCTTTACAGTGACTTCCATAAGTCATTTAAAGCAGTGGTCCCCAACCTTTTTGGCACCAGGGACCAGTTTCATAGAAGACATTTTTTTCCATGGACTGGGGTCTTGGGGGGCGGGGGGAGGTTCGGGATGATTCAAGCACATTACATTTACAGTGCACTTTATTTTTATTCTTATTACATTGTGTGATCTGGCGGCAGGAGGAACTCAGGCAGTAATGCCTGATGAAGCTTTAAATACAGGTGAAGCTTTCCTGGATTGCCACTCACCTCCTGCTGTGGGGACTGATTCCTAACAGGCCACAGCCTGGTACTGGTCCATGGCCTAGAGTTGAGGACCCCTGATTTAAAGAATCAATAATTCCAACAGAAACCCAGCAATAGGATAAAAAGAATCTATTCCCTCTCTCCAATTGATTGAGGAGGCTAAGAGGACACCAAGACCGGATAGAATAACACAACAATAAAATTACCGGTATAGGAAAAGCTCATTCCTGAACACAGATGCATAGATCCCAAATAAATGATTAGTAATCTAGTCCAGATTACTATATTTAAAAACATAGTACATCTGACCAAGTTAGAAGCTATTAATTATATAATTATAATAACAAAGTAAAGGAGAAAAACTCTTATGGTCACCTCAATGCTTCTTTTTTTTTTTTTTTTTTTTTTTTT
>PVKE010005263.1:0-59929 GCA_004027555.1 Craseonycteris thonglongyai
AATAAGAAAATTGCTCAAATTTGCTTTTTGTCTAACATCATTTCCATAGTCTAAAATAAATATAAAATAAACAGCATGTAATGTCATTAGCAAAAATAAAAACATAAATCGAAAAATGCTTTATGTATAGCATAACCACATTTATTTATGAATGTATTTCAATATTGAACAGCAAATTCCAACAATGCAAAAACCGCAATTACATTTGCACCAACAATGCAAAACCTGCAATTATGTTTGCACCCATAGTACTCCTTGACGTTAGCAAATGACAGCCCATGTGAGACCTTTTCTCCTATTTTCCCTTCACAGAAAAGAGAGTTTGCCTTATGATATCCTCTCAACAGGACAGAACTATAGATACTCAGTACCAAATAAATGTTCATTGAATAAAACACTAATTGTCAAATTATTAGTTAGATGGCTCAGCAACAGAAAGCCAAAGCCATTTAAATCACAAATACAATATGATACAAAAATGGTTTTACCTTGCCCTATTCTTTACCTTAATAATTATGTTTTGTTTTATAATACCAGTTCTGATCACCAAGGTTTGGGCATTACATAAATTCCCTGAACACTTGGCAGGAGCTAAAGTTCAGAATGACTGGCAAAACTTTTGCTACCAATGCCCTCTATAGAACAGTAAATCATCAGACAGCTTTTGCTCTAATGAAGGTCATGAGTTTAATTCCCAGGAACTCCCCAAGCAGAATCTCTCTAGCTTATTCCTCAGCCTCCAAAATACCTTCACTTTGACCCTAATAAGAGAAGTGTGGGTTTGATTTGCTGTGCAGATTAGGGTTCAATGAGCAATTACGTGTGAGAGAAAAGCTGAAAAATGTCTCATAAGCCAAGACCAGCTGGTTGCTGTTGTCTCTGCCCCTCTAATGACCTAAGGAGCCAATAAAATAGTTAACAGAATGGGAAAGCAAGGCAAGTGGGTGGTCCCCCAATGACATGTCAATGAAGGCATGAGAACGTTAGCAAGATTTCTGTGGGTTCTGGAATGACTAAGCCATGTGACTAACTGGAACAGATCTCTCACCCCCAGAAGCACATCCAGGGAAGACCACAGTGCCCTCACCAGCACCTCCCGTGGGTGCCTCAATCAGATACAAACCCAGGGTGACAGCACTTTGAGGGCCTTTAAAATACTGGTGGGTTAACTACCTGATGTGAGTTGAATTGTATCCCCACAGAAAAGATGTGTTGGAGTCCTAACCCACTAGTATCTTAGAATGTGCCCGTATGTGGAGATAGGGTCTTTAGTAAGGTACTAAGTTGAAACGCGGTCTTTAGGGCAGGCCCAAATCTAATGTGACTGGCATGCTTATATTTTAAAAAATGGACACAAAGACACATACACAGAGAAGGTCACGTGAAGATAAAGACAGAGATCAAGATAAAATGTCTGCAAGTCAAGGAACACCAAGTTGCCACGAGAAGTGAGGAGAAAGGCATGAAGCAGATCCTTGCACAAAGCCCTCAGAAGAAGCCACCCTGTTCACACCTTAACTTTAACCTCAGATTTCTGGTCTCCAGAATGGTGAGACAATAAACTCCTGTTATTATAAGCTACCCAGTCTTTGGAGTTGTGTTGTAGCATCCCTAGAATACTAAAACACTATCGTATCTCAATTTTGCTATTGAAGTAAATGGGGAAAGTGGAGGCCCAGAAACGAGAAGTGGCTTGCCAGAGGTCACAGAGCGAGTTGATGACAGACCAAGCATAAGCCTTTCTTGTCTGTGGAGCAGGTGAGCCATAGGGCTGGTCCAAGAGCACCGGCACTGTGCTCTCCGCTGAGCTCAGCCTGGTCACAATATGCCATGATGTTGACAAATGAAAGCTCACATGAAATTTTTTGTTCTTATTTTTCCTTTACAAAAAGAGAATTTGACACACGGTATCCTCTTGACACAACAGAACTAGAGCATCTGAAAAGCAGTATCTCTCTGCCTCTTCCTCAGATTCTCTTCAGCTCCCTCACTGTCCTTTATGTCCCATTCTCCAGTCCATGGAAGAAATGGTTGACCTTTAAAAATGAAAAAGTCAGGGATGCCGGGATAGCTCAGCAGTTGAGCACATGCGAGGTTCAGAATTCCATTCCCAGCCCCGGCCCGTGCAACACCATTTGCTGAACTGTGACACAACTGGTAATCGCTGGGATGGCACAACAGCAAAGGTTCTCACCACCCAAGCAGGAGGCCCCCAATTCGGTTCCTGCCCCACGGGGCCCCACACCCACCTGTGTGGAATGAAACCATGTCACAACTAATGATGTACAGCTATGGAGACTGCTCTGGGCCCTCCCCCCTTCTCTCTCTCTCTCTCTCTCTCACACACACACACACACAAACACACGTGCGCACACACACGCATACACACACACACACACCTCAAAACAATTTTTAAAAATTTTAAGAATTTAAAAATGAAAAAGTCAATCTGTGCTTAAGACAGGAGGAAACACAGAGATGTGGGCTGGGTGGGAATGGAGGAGAACAAAGATGACCCATGGGCATTTCTTGGCGTGCCCCATACAACTGGGATGCAAGGCCTGGAAACTGGGGTAGACAGAGTCAGGCACCAGGTTTCTAAGCTGGAAATGGCTGTGCAGCCCTTAGCAGTGGTGCCTTAGCTAACAGATAGCTCTGGATGCTTTGTAAGGCCCTTGTTGACCACTCTGCAAAAAGGTCCCAAAATGAATAGGAGGGTCCCCACATCAGAGGAACAAAGAAAGGAAGAGCTAGAGTCCATGCTGTCAGACACCTCCCAACCCAATGCAATACTCACCCACTATCTGCCGAGAGTGCTCAGTGTGACGGTGTCATGGAGCGAGCATGGCTTCTGCAAACAGTCAGACCTTTGTACAAATCCCAGGCCCAGCACTTAAAAGTTGGGTTGAGCTGCCTTTGTGATAGACATGTAAGTGCACTGTCCAGATCCCACATCACAGAAGGACATTAGGCGTCACGTCCTTTTTGAGGCAATCACACCTGGAGACTGGTTCAAGTACAGGTATCAACACCTGGCCATTTTGGTGGACATGAAAGAGTCCTAATGGACCAGCTCTCTCCAGTTTGGCTGAGGCTTTGCTGGACCAACCACCCTCTCAGTTCAACTTCTCCCTCACCCTGATCCTATGTCTTATGTCCTCCTTTTATAGGTGTTGATCTCTAATAAACCTCTGCACCCCAAACTCCAACATCTGCTTCTAGAGAACCCACCCACACTCACCTCATGGCACCTTGTTTGGTCATTTGAGAAGTCCGAGTAACAGTGCTTTTTCCACAGTCCTGTTGGTAGAGAAAAATGCGATGTCAGGGGCTGAGCTTCTAGCGCCAGGGTTGACACATGGCGCACGCTTATTAAAGTAGTTTCCCTTTTCTTTCCCTTGCTAAATGCGTCAATGTTGTAGGAAAGAAACATCTTAGCCCTTAGGCTGTCTCCAGCCCACTGATGCTTCCTGGTCACCAGCAAATAGGCAGATGGCACCACTTTGGGGTCACCACCCTGCTGTTATCACCTCAGCTAGGAGATAAGATGCATCCCAAGAAAAGCAGACTCATTACTCACAACACAGAAACACAGAAGCCTCTGCCTCAAAAGCTGCAAAGAAATTCAACCCACTGAGTTGAGCCTAAAGGCTACTCATTTTTTGAAATAAGCCATTCTATTTAGTTCAACTAAGGTCACAAAGGTTGGAGGAGAACTTCTGTCCAAATCTCACTTAAAGCTAAAGGTGCTTCTGTATCAGAATGGCATTAATAACTGGGGGCGTTGAGAGGAAGCCCGAAAAGTCTGCCTTTCCCGGGAATGCCCCCACAGAAACTGGGTCAGGGATGCGGAGCAGGAGTCGACCAAGTAAAAGTGAATCCAGGATAGAAATTCCAATACACAGTAGTTCTCTGAGTAACATCCAGCCTCGTTTAATAAAGAAACCAAAGTTTCCATCTGATAGCTATTAAAGCAAGGGAGTTCAAAGAATTATTGTCTGTATTTGAATTCCACGTGTCCCCAGGACCAGATCAAGAATGAAAAGTGGAATGAGTGTTAGCATCCATGCCCTGGATTCTCAGAGATGAAGACCAGGCCCCAGGGGCCTGGAAGCCCCAGTCCTGCACTCTCCTGCCCAGGGGCTGCTATGAGGAGCCAGGCTTTGGCTACAAGGAGTTGGTCCATAATTCAAAGATGTTTATTTAGATAGAGAAAACGTGTCCTAGCCCCATGCTTGAGAGGCTGGAGAATTGTGTTTTGAACTGGAACCCAGCTTTAATGGTGATTCCTCCTAGGGAGGGAGTCCTTAGCAGAGGACCAAATAGAGAAACAGGTCTTTAAAGTCCCTAGAAGATGAAGTTAAGCTGTCAACTACAGTAGACTCTCTGTTAACTAGAACTCAAGCAACTGGAAAAACAATTTTTCCAGTTGCTTGAGAGTGCCGCTGCTTGAGTGCCAGTTAATGGAGAGTCTACTTACATCTATCTGGCATCTACCAATCCCTGTGGGTGCTGGTTAACTGAGAGTCTACTGTAGTTCTGTTAGGAGGCACTAAATGAAGAGGGACTGTCAGTACAGTAGGGTGGAACAAGTTAGGTAGCAGAAAGCTGAAGAAAGTGGACAGGGAGTCAACTTTGGTAACAAGAAAAATACTCCAGCCAGAAACTCAGAATTGGAAATCTGGCTGGGAAGAGGCAAGTCTCAGTCATCAGATCTGGCCTCACCAAGTTCAAGGCAGTAAGAAATTTGGGGAGTAGAGATGGGGGAGTGAGGGTAGGAGGAGGGCCTAGAGACAGCCTTCCTTACTGCTGGGGGGTAGGAGGAAAGGCCTGACAGGAATTCAGCCAGGAGACCTGTCAACATAAAGAGGATCATCGAAAAACCACAGCTATTGAAACGAGGGCCCTCACAAGCATCAGAGATCCTTTAGGGACCCAGCCTGTAAGGAGAGATGGAAAAAATGGGAAAACGGATTGGGAATGAAGTGAAGAGGGAAGCAAGGAGGAAGAGAAAGTCAGTGTTCTATAAATAACCAAGGAAACCACAAAGTACGTTTTTAAACAGAGGTATGTGGTGGTTTCCTCACGTCCCTCAAGAAATACAAACTTGACGACCGCCGCAGCCGCTCCCAGTATGTTGGAGAGCTCAGGGAGCAGGCAGAGTCAGAGAGGAAAAGAGCATTTCCCCAGGACCTTTCGCAGAGCAGGTGCTAGGAGAAGCCACCCCCAATGTGCTGTGCTAAGCACTGAATGGCACAGCCACCTGGAGAAGGGGATCATCACCCAAACAAGGTGCAATGACCTGTCCAGCTCCCCGTAGCTGAAAAGAAGCAGAGCAGAATTTGAACCCAGGCCTCCCCACTCTTATCCCACACAAGGGCTTCTCACTCCGTCCTGACTCTGCAGTGGGCTTCTCAGTACAGAGAGGAGGCAGCCACGTGGAAGAGGGCACCTAGACCAGAAGTTTGTTCCTCTACAACAAAATAGCCATCCCCTTACCAGGAATGATGGGAAACAATGTCTTCCTGGTGCCTAACCCTAGGACACAAAGGTGTGTGGAGAAGTGACCCTCCCCATCGGGAGAGGAGACGGAGGGGAATTTGCTGAAACATCTGGCTCATGAAACCAGAGTTCTAAAGGAAATTCCAACTGTCAGGAAGGCTCTGAATGAAAGGCAGACAAGGATCCGAGCATCTTTGTTTTGTTTCCCTTCATTTGCCCAGGGCCACCCGGTGACCTACTAGAAAGATGGTTTTTCAAGAACCGGAGATGTAAATATCCAAGTCAGAGGAGCAATTAGGCCACGAACAGCTCGGATACAAATTCTGATCAGAGATAACTGCGTGGAGAGACAGGCTGAACCAAGAGGCTCCCTGAGGGAAAGGGACACTGGACATCAGGGAGGCAGAGCTGCAGCCACTCTGAGCACCCCGCCCCCGGCCCTGAGGCAGCCGATCACTCACTGTCAGGGTGTTTCTGGGGGGCAGAAACACAGACCTGCGGGCGGGCCAGCCCATAATTACCCACTCCCTTTCCTGCACTTTTAAACTCCTGTGGTAGGTGTGCAGCAGCAGCACATTTCCAGTGAAAGAACCTGACTTCAAAATTAATATGTGCTTGGTAGCTCTGCCCTCAGTCAATGTATCACGTTAATTGCACTTGGCAATAAGAAACCGTGCACTTGGGACAGCAAGTTGGTGCAGGAAGCTTGTTATGACTGACGAGTGGCGGAAATGGTTTAGGGAGGCAGCTGTGGGGCAATTGGGGGGCATCCTCTGGGCTGGGAGCCAGAGGGCTTGGTGGTTAGGGCTGTGCTGCCACTCACCTCCGCGGAGCTGGCCAACATGCACTAGGGCCCTGCGGATCCCACCTTCGAATGGAGGCCTGTCCTTAACAGGTCGAGCTGTCCTGACCTGGCACCTGTGAAAGGCGCGAGTGCATAGTTCCACACTCAATACATCTGAGTGCACTGAGTGTCTCCCCTGTGCCCCCCAGACCCACGCTGCTAGGGGCTTCAGAGACGGACCTACAACCAGCTTCCCCAGCCATCTCCCAGCAGGGTGAGCCAAGGACCAGCACCAGCAGGGTGAAGGGAAGAGAGTACTGCTGAGATACCATTTCCCTGAACTTTCCTCCCTCTGAGGACTCCACAGACTAACTGCACCCCTCAGGGGATATCACAGTTCCTGCCAGGCCACCCTTTCCACACGGCCCTCTCTCTCCATGTTCTGGTGAGAACTCCCTCCCCTTGGCTTTCCTGCCCCCTGCCCATGCCTTTCAAATAGTCCCTTAAACTCCCCCAAATGATCCAAATCTGAGGATGTCATTTGCTCTCTGCAGGAACTCGAACTACCACATTTTTACTTGTATAAGATGATACTTTTGTCTAAAATTGTAAGACTAAAACTTGGGGGCCATCTTACACACAGGAGTAGCCCATGTATTTCTTTCTTAATGTTGGGTTAAAAAGTAGGGATCGTCTTGTACATGGGGGCGCCATATACGTGAAAGAATACGGTAACACTGCAAGTGCTTCTTCCAGAGCAGTCTGGTAGAAGAGAACTGGGGTAGAAAGAGCTATCACCAGCAGTCACCAGCAGTCACATCCGGGCCAGTGAGGCCAGCCAAGGGCGCCCCCCAGGGTCTTGCAGACAGAACCACCAGGAGCAGCCTCCCCCTCCTCAAAGCCTGGGGAATAAAAGGGAATGGTGAGGCCTGAGGGAGCTCACAGGGGGAGAAGAGGCCTGGGAGGGAGAGAAGGTGGCACTAAAGACACGCTTCCTGTAGACTCTCTGCCACTCTGGCCTCCTGGCCATGGCGGGGTGACCATACCTCCATTCTCAAGACCACCCCCACCTGGCCCCCAGGGGAACTTTATTTTTTTTAAGATTTTATTTTATTGTTTGAGAGAAAGAGAGAGAGAAGGGGGAGGACCCAGAGCAGTCTCCATAGTTGCACATCATTAGTTGTAACATGGTTTCATTCCACACAGGTGGATGTGGGGCCACCCGGGATGGGAATAAAACTAGGGCCTCTCACATGGGAGGCGGAATTTTTACCACTGAGCCATCCAGGCAGTTACCAGTTGCACTGCAGTTCAGCATATGGGTTTGCATGGGCCGGGGCCAGAGCCAGGAATCCAACCCCGGACCTCGCAATTGCTAGGGAAGCACTCAACCACTGAACAGTCCTGGCACCGTAGTCACATGGCTACATTGGCAGAAAGGTGGAGAAAAAGGAGTCTGAAATGAGAAAGAAAAAGACTGCACATTAGAGGGAAAAAATAAAAAACTGAAATGAAAAATGTGAACAGTGTTTGGAGGGCAGGTGGTACAGAGAGCGATTGGTTTAGATCTGCTTGATGCTATAAGCAGAACTGGCCCCATCTGTGACCTGGCCTGGGTGCTGTGAATTGAGAGGACCCTCCTGACAAACCCTCTCAGGCTTCTCAAGAAGCTTCGATTTACATAGACTCGCTATGGGAGTCTTTATTAAGGGCAAATGACACTTTAAGAGAATGAACTGAAATCCCTCCTCGGAACCTCCAGAATTCTGAGCCTACGACCACGAAAACATCTTGTTCTCTCCCATTTAGTACCAGGAACACAGTCACTCTTAATTTATATTTGTTCAGTAAATGAATGCATAGAGAACTTCAAACCCCATCCTCCCAACTCTGTGACCGTTAGGCAAATTCCTTACCTCCCTGATCCCAACCGGGCACAGTTGCCATAGGGTAAAATCAAGCTTGTCCAACCTACAGCCTGCGAACCACATGGGGCCCAGGACAACTTTGAATGTGGCCCAATACAAATTCGTAAACTTTCTTATAACATTATGAGATTTGTTTACGACCTTTTCTTTAGCTCAGGGGTCTCCAAACTACGGCCTGCGGGCCGCATCTGGCCCACGAGGCCCTCTCATCCGGCCCTTGGAGACCTTTTTATCTGAATAAAATAATATTAAATAAATAATTAAGAACAACATCTATGTTTTGATTATTTTTTATTTGGACCTCGAGTGTGTAGTCGGCCCCCAAACTACTGTTTGATAGTTAATGCAGCCAACGGGCTGAAAAGTTTGGAGACCCCTGCGAGTTTAGCTCATCAGCTATCGTTAGTGTTTAGTGTATTTTATGTGTGGCCAAGACAAGTCTTCTCTTCCAATGTGGTCTAGGGAAGCCCAAAGGTTAGACACCCCCAGTATAGGTGGTAGTAGCTGTCATCATTACCTCAGCCCTATTTACCAACAGCTGAGTCTGTCAATAATTCTGTAGGATAGGAAGGTGGGATGCATCGACTAGGAATTTGAAGTGGGCCTGAGTGTTATGTGCATTCCTAAGACTTAGGCAGGAAGAAGAAAAGGGAGGCAAAGGAAGAGGGGATCAGAGGCAAAAACAAGGCCTCCCCCTTCCCGCCAGAAGGTGTGATTAGGCTGTAGGCTGCCTGGCATCTCCAGACACGGAATCACTGCACACTATCAAAGGCGGGGATTTAATTAATTTCCTGCTAATTACCTTTTGTACTCAGGTGTTGTTTCACACATTTGGAGGAGATCCTTCCTAACTCACTCAGCGTTTTGCCCTCCTGGAGTCTTCAGTGGCCAGTTGTGCCAAGCAGTAAGTATGCTGGGGGTGCCATGCTGTGGTATAGGGCGAGACAAGGGTGCCACACTAAGTGCCAGCCTCCAGGCACATGGTATGCCCAGCAGCAAAGGGAATCAAATGACTCCTCTGACTGTTTCTGATTATGCAGCTTACCCTCAGGACAGGCCTCGATTCTGGCAGGTAATGGGTCAATCTAAACTTGCTGTCTGTCTATCTCTCTTCCTCATTAGACTATAAATTCCAAAAGGGCAAAATAAGTTTGTCTGTCTCATTTGTGGACACAATCAGTATACGTGTGTTAAATTAATTAATTAATCGACTATCTAGCATGAAACATCACTATGACAACAATTGAGCCTTTGGGTCTTTGGAATACAAACTGACCTGTAGGTATCTTTATTATTTAGTATCACAATTTCCAACCACAGAATATAAAACTAAAGGGATATCAACAAGCTTCTAGACCCTCTTCAATGAGAATCTGAGGCTCAGACAGAAGTGACTTTTGAGAACAGAAGAAAGGAAGGAGAACTAGACCTCCGGCACAGGACCGTAGTCCACATTATATCATGTGATCTTGCAAACATCCTTTGCAGATGAGCAAATTGAGGCACAAAGCCCTGAAGTAGTTTCCAAAGTTCCCAGAGGCTAGTGAGTAATAGAGGTAGGACTCAGACCCTGGTGTGCCTTCTTCAGGGTATGTTTGAAGCACAGAGTTACACTATTTCTCCAGAGAAGACAACGTAGGAGCAAAAATCCGGAAAGTCAGATAAGCTGGAGTTAGGGTAGAACTTCAGCTTAGTGAGAGAAGCCCAGGGACCAGGGCCAGGCCATGAGACTTAGCGGGCTGCGGAAGCTATTGGTAGCTTCACGCACATAAACCAGTGGGCCGGCAGCTTCAGCAGTCCACCCAGGCTCATGACCCACTGCCCTGCGTTCCCCTCAGGCTTAGGGACCTCTGAGTTTGTGGGGTTACCAAAGACAAGGGGGGATTAAAGGCCCACAGAGGAGGCCAAGTTCCAGGGCGAGGCTAGCTTTGCCACTTTCCTGTTAAGAATCTATTCTTTACCTCTTTTCACCAAGAATTCAATTATTTCCTTCTATAGAACATTACAGCAGCATGGTCTGAAGATAAAGGGATACCTGGAACTTCATGACTGTTTAATCTTGGGGAAGTGTCTTTACCCCTTGAGGCCTCTCTTCCCAAACCTGTCAAGAGGGGCTCATGATAGTATCTAGCTCACAGGTTATTGCAGGAATTAATCTGCTTAATACCTACAAAATAGTTGGAATAATGCTTACCACATAGTACACATGACATATGTCTGCTGTTGTTATTATAGTTTGTTTACAATCCTTTCATTTATGCAGATTTTAAAAATAATTAACTGCTACATTAGTAATTATAATCTCAAAATACAGACTAATTTTGATAGATGTGATTATAACCTATGTTTCAAATAATTGCTGCTTTAAATTTAAATCTTCCTTAAAATTTAACCAGTGGCATATATATTTGATGTACTACATTTTGTGGGGGGTTTTATTTTTCTAAGTCATGTCTAACATATTTTATCAGAGGGTGAAAAATATACTACCTAACAAACTACGAACTACATAATTGCTTTAAAGAAAAACTTAACAGGTGGGTATTTTGTTGTGGTGGTAGTTGTTGTTATTGTGGTTGCTACTGCTGCTGTTGTTTCGTAAATCATGGCAACCTGTGTTTTCTAATGTAAAAGAGGAAAAAAACAAGGCTGTAATAGCTGCAACATCCTTTTAGGTCTCTATGGAAGTTGAAACACAGACAGAAAATATGAGTTTTTGATTGAAGCAAAGGAGACCCAGGCTTCTATTTTTAGCTTAGAAAAATTCAGACGAGCAGCTCTGAAATGATTATATCAGCTACCTTCCAAATTACTGTAAACCAGACGATGAAGTAACAAAGGATGAGAGTAACTTCCATATTAGCATATATGTCATGTTTAATCAATCAGAGACGAATTGTAATTACTTTGCTCTCCTTTTAGCAAACTTTAAAGAAAGGGAGTCATGAACTAATAAAGTAAACGTCATCCTGTTTGGATAGTTATAGTTTTATAGGTAATTTGGTGCAGATTTTATTCAGATAACTTGTAATTATTTCCTTTCCGTGCTCATCTTTAATCCTACAGGCCATTTCAAATACAAACATAAGGGCTACAGATGTGAAAATAGACCAATGTTACAGTCTAATTATTGTGATTTGCTGCATGCAATGCATATCTGTTTATTGGCCTGTGACTTATGCCCATTTCTTCAGTCAAGTGTTATCTGGGTAGATGACAGCAGTGATTAAGGGACACATGTCCTTGAACTTTCATTGTCAAACGGGGGGGAGGGGCACAGCAGGGTTCGGAGAGCAGTGGGTAGGAGATAAAAGTTTTGGAGTCAAATATTTTTGTGTTTATATACTGGTGCCTATCCTTGGGCAAGATATTTAATGTTCCTGAAATTTCATTCCCTTGACTATAAAATGGGGATATTAACAACATCCTCAATGGATTTATTTGAAATTGAATTGAGACCACACACACGCACCAGCAGAGTATCTGGCTATATAGTTACATTGGAAAACTGAGGCTAACCGTGAGAAGATGGCTGCTTTGGAGACTTGGCTAGCCACCTAGTCCTTCTGTATCTTCTTAGGTACTCAGCATACATTGCATCAACTCCACAGACTTCTCTGCAGTTGAGGAGCCTGGAAAGTGTCCAGCAAAGACTCCAGCCCAAATCATCAAATAGACCTATGACCTCACATAGCAGGAAATGGGCCAGGCCAAATGGCTCCTCTCAAACTGTAAGGCATGCCCTGCATTGAAAAATGTGAACTCATTCCCCAGGTGATGACATAGCTTAGGTGCACCTACTTTTGAACTGATTCACTATTTGATAAATTATTCTTGGCAAATAATTCCTCCACATTGAAGTCATCATTCAACCAGACCACATGAGCCCTCCTTGCCTGCAGTACAATCTACCCCCAGACACCTGGCTTGCCCTTGCCAACCTTGTCTTACAGACCACTGGATTGGAATGCAGAGGCCTGGCTCACACTCCATTCTGGATGGGAGACCTGTCTAAATCACTACCTAGCCTCAGTACCATCCTTAACAAAATAGAAGAACTACCAGTACTTCTCATCCTACCTATCGCACCAGGGTTTGTAAAGCAACGATGTATATGAAAAGCTTTAGTGTTACATGAGCACAAATAATGTGTACTGTTAATTGCTCCTTTCTCTGAAGTATCTGTTGCTCATGAACCATGTATGTTTTTTCTTGGGACTCATGCTGTGTACTGTGTCTTCAACCCGCCTCCTGATAAGGCTGCATGCTCTTTGAAAGAGAGGCCATGTTTTAAAATAGCTTATTTTTTTCACCCTCCACAGAACATAATAGATACCTGAGTTTAAAATAATGGGAACCCATCATCAGGCACATAATAGACACCTGGTTAAATTTGTTGATACATAAACCTGCATTCGCTTAAATCTGGCATGTCAATAAGTCTGTGGAAGCCAGACTGGCCCTGTAAAATGGTGAAGCAGGTCAGGCCTAAGCACAGTAGAAACAGAGGCAAATTGAAGGGCAGGTGGCCCCATCTGGACGGGCAGCCTTGGCTTACCATCAGCCAATTATGGACAAGCAGGAGTGTGGCCCAGGTTTGTCAGATAAATTGATTTTTCAAGAGAGCCAGCATCCAATTCTATGTGAAATTTGGTGACAGCTGATTCAGGTTTTTCCAAACACTGTGAGACCCTACATGAGCAGGTCAAGCAAAAAGGCTCAACGGCCATGGTTGGCCATGGGTCCCCAGTTTACAACCTGCAACTTATCAATTCCGTCAATCAGCCCTCATTACAACAAATAAAAACGAACACAAATATTTTCAGTCACACCCACTTCAATTCTCCCAGCAGCATATTGGAATAACCAGACTCAACCCAATCCCTGATAATCTTGCAGGTCCTAAATCCTCCAACCACCTGTGGTAAAAAGCCAGCATGCGTCTACTAGGTATAATAAGCACACAGCACATGCCACATGCAACTCAGTAACCACTGTAGACTGAATGTTTGTATCCTCTAAAGACTCATATGTTAAATCTTAATATCTAAAGTGATGATATTTAGAGCCTTTGGGAGTCGATTAGGCCATGAGGGTGAAGCCTTCATGAATGCAATTAGTGCCTTCTAAAAAAGACTCCCAGAGAACTCTCTCATCCTTTCACCATGTGAGGACACAGAGAGAAGACAGCCATCTGTAAACCATGAGACACCAAATCTGCTAATGCCTTGATCTTGGACTTCCCAGCCTCCAGAACCGTGAGAAATCAATTTCTGTTGTTTGCAACAATGTTTAGCATACCAATATTTACATCATGTGGGTACTAGAAGGAGAAGAGAGAGAGCAAGGAATTGAAACCCTATTTGAAAAAATAATGACAAAAAGCTTCCCTAATCTAGCAAAGGAAATAGATATATAAGTCCAAGAAGCACAGAGAGTCCCAAACCAGATGAACCCAAGCAGCCCACACCAACACACATCATAATTAAAATGCCAAAAGTTAAAGACAAAGGCAAAACCTTAGAAGCAGAAAGAGAAATGCAGAAAACGAGAAAGAGAAATACCTACAAGGGAGCTCCCATAAGACTGTCAGCTGATTTCTTGATTTACAGGACAAATGGGATTGGTAGGAACATTCAAAGTATAAATATAAAAATATAAAACTCAAGGACTACAAGCAAGATTACTCTACCGCAAAGCTATTATTTATAATGAAGTGACAGATAAAGAGCTTCCTGGGGAGGGTGGGCAGAGCTAAAGGAGTTCATTACTAGTATTATAAGAAATGTTAAAGGGACTTTTTAAGGAGAAGGAGGAGGAGGAGAAGAAGAAAATATCAAAAATATGAATAATAAAATGGCAATAAATACATATATATCAACAGTTATTTTCAATGTAAATGGATTAAAGCTCCAATCAAATGATAAGGTGAATGAATAAATAAGAAAACCAGACCTTTACATATGCTACATACAAGAGATTCACTTCAGGTTGAAAGACATACACAGACTGAAAGTAAAGGAATAGAAAAATATATTTCATAAAAATGGAGGGGGGAAGCTAGGGTAGCAATACATATACCAGACAAAATAGGCTTTAAAAGAAAGGCTATGGCAAGAGATAAAGAAGGACCCAGTGATCCCAAAATGTTACTTTGAAGGACATATACATCCATGTGTTCATTTTAGAATCACTTACAATAGCCAAAATGTAGAGGCAACTTGAGTGTTCATCAGTGGATGAATGGATAAAGAAGTGGTACATATATACAATGGAACATCACTCAGCCATAAAAAAAAAAGGGGGGGGGGAGAGAGAGAGATCTTATCATCTGCAACAACATGAATGGGCCTAGACAGTGTTATGCTGAGTGGAGTAAGTCATACAGAGAAAAGATAAATGTCATATGAGTTTACTTACACATGGAATCTAAACAACAAATCAAACAAACTCATTGATACAGAAAACATTTTGATGGGTATCAGCGTGGAGGGAGTTTGGGGATATGGATAAAAAAGGAGAAAGGAGAAAGAAGTAGTTTGGTAGCTACAAAATAGTATGAGGATGTAAAGTATAGCATAAGGAACACAGTCCATAATATGTTAATAACTATCATATGTAAGGTGTCCGATGGGTACTAGATTTGTTGGGGTGATAGGAGGTAGTTGGGGTTCAGGGTGAAAAATGAGAAGGGAAACCAAGTACAAATCGGCAATTACAAAGTATTAGTCATGAGGATGTAAAGTACAGCATAGGGGCTATAGTCAATAATATTGTAATAACTACATATGGTATCAGATGGGTACTAGATTTATCAGGGTGATGACTTCATAAGTGATATAAATGTCTAATCACTATGTTATACACCTGAAACTAATATACTATATGTGAACTGTAATTTCAAAATAAAGCAATTATTTTGAAAACAAGAATCAACACCAACTCCTGTCGATGGAGGGGCACCTTGGTACGAAACCCAGGGCTCGGCACTCAGTGCCCATTATATCTCAACAACAATAGAGAACAAATTATGAGAAGCAGGTAAGAAACACTAAAGGCTATTTGAAGGTTTATTATTTTTCAAAGAGAGGTAAAAGAAAAGAACATAAACAAAGGTCATTTTTAATAACCTATACATGAATAGAAGCATTATTTATATTCATTAAATAAGTGGAAACAACCCAAATGTCCCTCAACTGATGAATGGATAAACAAAATGTAGTGCATTCATACAATGGAATATTATTCAGCCATAAAAAGGAACGAAGTACTGACACATACTATTATGTAACATGGATGAACTTTGAAAACAGTAAGCTAAGTGAAAGGTGCCAATCATAAAATGACAAATATTTTATTCCTTTTTTGTGAAATGTCCAAAATAGGCAGATATACAAGGGCTGTCTGGAAAGTATCCAGTCATGTAATATAAAAAATAGAGGCACCTATAGCTGGATTTTTCCACAGCCCTCATATATTTAGCCCTTTCACTGCTCTGATATGTTATTGCCTTATGCGAAGCGGTTTCAGGAAGGTGGTGGAGTTTTGTCCCTCATAGCCTGATCCACCACAATGATGATTCACAGCTTTCGCCATCAAAGCAATGTCAGAAAATGCCCTATTACACTTCTGCTTCTTTTCACACGCAGTGAGATGAATTGAGTAATTTCACCACCTTCTAGAATAAGCACTCCCAGCACACTCGAAAGTCTCCATTCAGCACAGGCAACTTCTGCAAAGGAAATTCTGTAACATTGACGCCAAACACCCAGCAGAAAAGTAAAATATTTCACAAAAAATTATAAATTTTCTTTATATAAAAATACTAAAGAGGTATAAAATAAATGTCGAATAAGTGAAAATGTAGTTTCAAATTCTTATGTTATTTCCTCGCAATGTAAATCAAACACTGAAAAATTTTCACGTATGACATTTGGATGAAACATATACATGGAAAAAAAATTTTGAAGGTGACCGTGGCTGACATCCAGTGAATAAAATACAAGTGTCTTATCATAAACTGTGTTGCCACACGCGCCTATACTACAATAAATTACGCGGAGAGGTGAAAAAGGCGAACAAAAACCAAGACGAGACATACTCATCATATGCATAGCAGCAATAGCAACTCATAACAAGACATGGTCACACGCAGCGAAAGGTCTAGAGAAAGTAGATGAATGGTTGCCAGGGACTGGGGAGAGAGGAGAAGAAGGCATGACTACTAACAGCTTTCCCCTTGGGGTGATGGAAGCATTCTAAAATTAGCTTTTGTAATGGTTGCACAGTACTGTGAGTACATTGAATTGTACAGTTTAAATGCTTCCATATTTTGGTTTGTTAATTATCTCTCAATTTCAAGGTACGTGAATTAAAAAATAAAAATGGCCAAGCCATGAGAATTTTACCTGGCTTGTTTGCTGAGGGAGCTAGAAATGCAATTGTAATCAGGGCATTCGCTTTCAAACAGAATTACAAGAGAAATCCATTCCTTCTCAGTCTGTGCATTAGGACTGAGGCCTAGTAGCTCCAAGTTGCAAGTCTAATCTCCTGCTGAAGATGAGAAGTCATTTCCTTTCAGTCCATCACATGTGTTAAAGGGAAGGAAGCTCTCAAGGTAGCCTCGGGGAGGAGGGGTTTTGTTTTTCTAATGTGATCACAGGACCCTCAGAGCAAATAGCCTTTCTGGCTGGGAGAGGCCTCTCAGCAGGGGGTTCAGGGGGCTGGAATCCTCAGCAAATCATCCGGACAGCCAGGACCATGAAATCCAGCCAGACCCTCTAAGGTGACCCCACAGCCCCAGCGCCCTCTGAAGCCCTCTGGGTAGCTGGGTTCCATTTCTGGTCCAGCGTGGCCACTGAGGAATGTCAAATATCTCCACACCTGGCGGCCACAAGGCCACCAGGTGTCCTCGGGCTAGGGGGAAGGTTCAGGGCTGGGAGGTGTTTCTGCGCTTTCTGCTTGCCCCTCCTGGAAGCCCTCCCCAAACCTCCCACCTCTGTCCCTCTCCTGTTTCTGCTCTGCTGCTGTCTTGAGAGCGTGGACAAAGCCACAGCTCTCTCTCTGTGGGCTGGGGGGACGGCTGGGGGGCCATCTTCTTGGGAGTATCATTTCTTAGGGAAATGGTTGGGCTAATTGGAGACAGGTGTCCCCAGGTGCTAACATGCAGACTCCCACTGGAGAAGTGGGTGAAAAGTGAAACCACATGGGCTACTTACAAATAAGTGAGGTGCGAGCCGGCTGGCCTTACCTTCTCCTTCCTCCTCCTGCCTGCACCCCTCTCCCTGCACTCTGAAAGGGGAAGAGCCCCCAGACTCACACGTCCAGTGGTATGGATATGGTTTGCACATAGCGTTTTGCTTGGTGCAGAAGAGCGAAGGGCAAAAGGCTTCTCTGAGCCTGTTTTCAGCCCGGGACTTGAAATTGGGGTGATGTAGGGGAACGAGCCTTCTATGCAGCAGTAGGAGCAGGATTTGTGAGAGCAGGTAAGGAAGTGAGGGGAAGCAGGTCCTCAGAAGAGAACCCCAAAGAACTGGGGTTGTTTGCTTCAGGAGGCGGGAGATGCTTTACACATGTATTTTCAGAATCAATTTGACCAAGTGTCTTTAAACTTTGGGGGAAAGAAAGAGGGAGAGCTAGGGACGGAGGGAGGAAAGAAGGAAGGAAGGAAGGAAGGAAGGAAGGAAGGAAGGAAGGAAGGAAGGAAGGAAGGAAGGAAGGAAGGAAGGAAAGAAGGAAGGAAGGAAGGAGAGAGAATAAAAAAAGAAAATCCTAACACTTTTCAAGCTCTAAAGGCCTCTATGGGTGTTCAAATCTATTCTCCATTTTCCAGACAGGAAAACAGAGGCTCCAGCATGACCCGTATCCCATGGGCAGAGACAGGATGAGAACTGATATCTTTGAGACCCTGAAGTCAGGGCTCATGTTTTGACTGTGGGTTAAATCTACGGGGTTCAAAGACAGGTACAGAGCATGAGCAAAAGCCCCATGGAGAGACTGGACCCATTTTGGTAATTCCCCAGCCTTCCTTCTGTCCATCCATTGGCATCTCACCTGCAGTGTCCTGTTGAGAAGGTGAGTGGGGCAGGTTGGGGACAGGAAGTCTCCACAGCCCCTGAAATCAAACCTTCATCTGTCGTACTGTCTGACCCTCACAGTATTAATGATTTCATTACAAGACGGACCGGGGTTTGAGATGTTTTTATTTTAGAGACAAGGCCATTGCTTTGATAAATTTAAATGTTGGGCACCGTGAGATACTGGCGGTGGGATTCAGTGAAGAGGACGTGGACTGGGAGACAGGACTCCCCAGTCGCAGCCTGATTCTGCCACCAGCTCTTGTCAACACTTTGCTAAGGCATTTCACTTGACTAGTTTTATCAGTAAAAAGACCTTTTCAGTCTGGTGATTAGTGCTTGTTTGTTTGTTTTCTCTGAGCAGCTCTTTCATTTACCGTAATCCTATGGCTCTATTTTTGCTTTCCTGACCTGTGCTATTGGTGTCATAGCCAAGAAGTCATTGCCAAGACCAATGTCAAAGAGCTTCCCCCCTGTTTTCTCCTAGATGTCCTAGAGATTCAAGTCTTATGATTAAGTCTTTAATTCACCTGGAGTTGATTTTTGTATGGCATAAAACAGGGGTCCATGCCATCCTTTTGGATGTGGCTACCCAGTTTTCTCAACACCATCTTGGCAGCCGTGTTGAAGATCAGTTGTTCATGTATGTATGGGTTTGTTTCTGGGCTTTCTATTCTGTTCCATTGGTCTATGTGTCTGTCTTCCAATCTATAAAATGGAAGAAAATATTTGCAAACCATTTATCTAATAAGGTATTAATATCTTACATATAAGAAATTCCTACAACTCAATAGCAAAATAACAAATAACCTGATTTAAAAATAGACCAAGGGGGGAAGCCGGGATGGCTCAGTGGGTTGAGTGCTCACTTTGCAGCGCCAGGGACCAAGGATCAAATCCCGGCCCCAGACCGTGCAGACCCATGTGCTGAACTGGGGAGTGCCCCCAGCTCAGTTCTCTCTCTGTCTCTGTATCTCTCTCTCTCTCTCTCTCTCTGTCAAAAACAATAAAAAAAGAAATTTAAAAAAAATTGTTAAAAAAAAAAAATAGACCAAGGACTTGAATACACATTTCTTTGAAGAAGACATACATTCTCTCAGGTATATGAAAAGGTGCTCAGCATCACTCATCATCAGGGAAGTGCAACTCAAACCACAATAAGATATCAGCTCACATCCCTTAGGATGACTAATATAAACAGCAACAAAAGATAAGTGTTGGTGAGAATGATGTGGAGAAATCGGAACACTTGTTCACTGGGATTCTAATTCCAGTTGGTGAGAATGTCAAATGACATAGCCACTATGAAAAATAGAACGGAGATTCTTCAAAACTAAAACTACTATATGATCCAGAAATCCCACTTTGGGGTTTATGTCCAAAAGAATTGAAATCAGGATCTTGAAGAGATATCTGCACTCCCATGTTCCTTGCAGTGTTATTCACAATAGCCAAAATATAGGAACAATCCAAATGTCATCAATAGATGAATGGATATATATGCATACAATGAAACATTATCCAGCCTTGAAAAAGAAGAAAATTCTACCATTTGCAGTAATAAATGAACCTAGAGGATATTATACTAACTGAAATAAGCCAGACACAGAAGAAGAAATACTGCATAATTTTACTTATACGAGGCTCCAAATTAGTCAAACTCATCGAAACAGAGAGTAGAATGATGGTTGCCAGAGGCCAGGACAGGGAGGATATGGGAGTTGCTATTTAGTGGGTAGAAAGTTTCAGTTATATGTGATGAATAAGTTCTAGAGATCTGCTGTATAACACTGTGCCTATAGTTAACAGTATGGTGTTGTGTATTTAAAAATTTAAGAAGGCAAATCTCATTAAGTGTTCTTCCTACAGAAAAAAAAAAAAATTCAACAGAACATAAAAAGGCACAAGAAAACTTTAGGAAGTGATGGATATGTTTATTACTTTGATTATGGGGATGGTATTATGAGCATGTATGTCCAAGTTCCTCAAATTGCATACATTAAATGTGGGCTGGTTTTTGTATATCAGTGATACCTTGGCAAAGCTGTTAAACAGAAAAACAAATGATCAAAACAGACATTGAAGCTGTCTGCTAGACACTGCTGTCAGTACTAGACAGTACTGTCAATTGACAGCCATCTCAGCCTTTACCCTGCTTGCTTGCCTCCTGCATAGAGGCTAAAAAGTCAGGCTCTCTCTTTCCTAGCCTCCTTGCAGTGAAGGACTATTAAAGCTGACCTAGTTCCAGCCAATGAGACATAAGGAGGCTGTCTGGAGCACCTGGAAAACCTCTTATCAGGAAAAAAAACAAAACAAAACTCAGAAGCTCCAGAGGAGAAGCTGCTTCTCCTCCCACTTCCTTCCTTGCTGTTTGGGACATAACAGAGTGAGAATGTGATTCCTGGAGCTGTAGCAGCCATCTTGTGGTCATGAGGTGAGACCAGCTGATGCAGGGAGATAAGACCTTGTGATTGCATAGCAGAGGAGTACAGTGGTCTGAGTCCTTAGCAATATTATTGAGCTACTTATCCAACCCTGGCACCGCAAGTCCAGTACTTCTTGCTCCAGAGATTAGTCAATGTCCCAAAGGCCTTTATTTTTAAAGCTATTCTTAGGCAGTTATATCATTCATAGTCAAACATATTCTCATATGTGTATTAATATCCTAAAATTCAATAATATGTGTATGATCAATTAACAGATAATTAAAGTCCCTAAGGATGATGATGTGTGTATGTATATATGTTATATGCAGTAATAGGAGCCAAGAGTTTCAACTACTACTCCCTTATACTAATTTAAGCCCCAAACTTCAGTCCCTGGGAGCGTTCGGGCACCTGAGCACCCCCCCCCCCCCGCCTCTGTGAATGGTGCCATGGGCTGGCCAGGTGCTTGCCCAAGTCTTTTTAGCTCCCTCTTCCTCACCCCACATTCAGCCTATCAGGAGGTCCTGTCTGGTCTGCCTTTTACTGTCTCCCCAGCTGGTCCCTTTCTATTGATTCTCACTGAGCTAATGCAGTTTGGGTCATCACTCCTTGCAGGCCGATCACAGCCCTGGCAATAGGGACGATTCCTCTGATTCCAGACGCTGCCTGAGGACCCACTGCCCACTGTGCAGCCAGAGGCAGTCTCTAAAATACCATTACGATCCTGCCACTTTGCCGCTTCAAGGCTCTGTGGCTCCCATTGTTAGTGGAGGAAAGTTCACACGCCTGGATAGCACTGAGAAGCCACCCACCCTGGCCCCTGCCCACATGTCTGTTTTGTCTCTGCGACTCCCCTCCTTATGGACTCCTGTAGCCAATTGGAATTACTTGCTCCCTGACAGTGCCCCGTGACTTCTCACTGCTTGGCTTTTGCAAATTTGGCTCCTTCTGTGAGTATCACACGTGGCCTTGCAGCCTCTTCGCCTGGCTGCCCCATGTGCATTCTTCAGCACAGACATGCGTTCCTGGGGGAGGCCTCTGCCCTGGCCCTGGGTGCTGGGTAGGTGGCCTTGCTCTAGCCCCCGCCCTTACCTGAGCTGTGCATTGCACTTACCTTTGCACCTGCATTTCTACCTCACTGGACTAGGACCTCCAAAAGGGCAGGGATGGTCGCTTCACTCACACACATCACTAGCATTTCAGAAAGTGAATTAAGTCTCTTATGCTTGTAAGGGGCAACATCTCAAGCAAGCTTAGAAAAAAGGGGCATTGCACAAGATCCAGTGAAGATTGGAATAACCAAACCAAGTGTGTGGGCCAGAGGTGCAAAAGGCCCAAGAAACGCCCACAGTCAGGAGTCCGGCTGCCTCCGATATTCACTCTGTCTCTGGTTCTTTCTCATTCTGTGTCATTTTTGCTTCTCTCTGTGTGTCTATTTCATGATCTTTCCTTGCTTACTCCACATGGTGGGAGACTCTGCTACTCACTGTTTCCAGGCCTCTGGTCACAGAACGTTTGCCCCTGGGGAGGGACTGATTTCCTTGGTTCCTGCTTGAAAAGTCCCAGCCGGCTCTTCATTGGCCGGAAGTGTGGGGGGTCACATAAGCACACGCAGCTCCTGCTGGCACTGGGTGTCTGGTGTCTGAGAAGACAGGTGCTCCAAAGGACAGTGAATTCCCAAATGGGCTGGCGGAGGGACCAGCAGACATACCGGTAACCAAAGGTGTCCCCTGCATCTAAGACGGTCCCTTAGAGGAGGGACCCAGTAGGCTGTGGACAACGGACTCTGGATGAAGAGCCTCTCCCATCGGGGAGGGGATGACAGGGGCTAGGGGGAGACCAAAGTGTGGGTACCCTGCCCCCACTCTCCACCAGCTTTCCCAGTCCTACTCCTGCCATCCTCTGCCCAGCCGCCTCTGAGCTTTGGGGGCCCTCAGAGCCCGGGGAGAAGGGCCAGAACCGGGGGGCTGGGACCTCAGAAGGGTTCCCTCTGGGGAAGGGCAGCAGTGTGGGGAGCAAGCATGGACAGAAAGCAGAGAAAAAGGAGGGAAGAGAGGCCAAGGGGAGCGGGATTCTGGGAAGGCACGGAGAGAAGACAGGAAGAGAGGAAGAACTGTAGGTGAGGGTGGAAGGACACAGAGGAGAGAGGAGGAAAGACATGGCAAGGGGGGAAGAGGGAGGAAGAGACCGTGACTCGAGCTGCTGTGTGTGGCAGGCACGTCCATGTTGTCGTGCCCTGGAAGACATGGTCAGTGCCACCTCCCTGGAAGAGGGTGTGGGAGGGCCACAGCTTGCCAGGCCCCCAGCTGCTTCGGTCGTGCTGAACGTTTCCCCGGGGCCCTGTCCACCAAGCTCCTGTTTGCCCCCGGCCTTTACTGGACTGCCTTCTCTGCTCATCCCTCAGGTCTCACTTCCTGTGGGAAGCTCGCTCTCTGACCCCACGACTGTGAAAGCCACTGCCTCTGTGTCCCCATCCTGGCACGTGCACCCGGCTTTGCTGTGAGGATCTTGAGAGTAGAGCCCACGTCCTCACCATTCGTCTCTTCAGTCCCCACCCCCAGCAGAGGCGCAGGCATCCAATCACTGATGGACGAACGAATAGACGAGTAATGGGAAGAGTCTTAGTTAAATTGGGTGTCTAGCAGCCAGTTATACGCTGAGCACTTCCCACATGCCAAGTGCTTTACCTCACTTCGTCCTTAGCGCCACAGTGGTGTGGGGAGCATTGTGTCATTGCCCCTGTTCTTCAGATGAGGACATTGAGGCCCCGAGAAGTCACTTCCCCAGCTCAGGTGGCTAGGAGTTGGCAAAGGCAGGACTTGAACCCAGGTCTTCTCAGACTGCTCTGCTCTTCCCATGATGTGCTACTGTAAGATGGAAGGTAAGAAGAGGAGAGAGGAGAGAGGCAGGAAGAAAAGGAAGGTAACATCTGAATCGAGGGGGAAAGAAGATGGGGGATGGGCAGTGAAGGGGAAGGGAAACAGAGAACCACAGAGAGAAGGGGAAAGATCGGGGGGCGTGCTCAGGCCTGCCCAGTGCCCCTCTGAACAGTAAGTACCCTTGGTCCTCCCCCCATTCCAGATGCCACCCCCTCGGGGTCGGGGGAGAAGGAATTTCTGGTCTCCCAGGCTGAGCTCTGTTGGTCTCCTTGCCCGTGACAGCTGCGGGTACAAGTCTGGGTAACTGCTTGCTAGTCCTGAGCTGTGGGTTCTGGAGGCGGTGTGGGGCAGCAGGGGGCTGTCAGCAGTTTCTGAGCAGCACCCCCCACCCCACCCCCACCCCCACCCCACACGGGCCTGGGTGCGCATGCTCCACTGGAGGCCGGCTGGCTATTCTCCTTGGTCAGCGGATCACCTACCTGAATGACAGCTGGGAGAGGATGCTGGTGTTTCCTTTCCCAGCCGCTCTTGGAGAATGAAGACCTCATCCTGTTCACCTCACTGTATGATTAGTGCAAAAGATAAAACAGACAGCAGCCCCGAGTCCCCACTGACATCTCAGGTTCTGTGTATCAGGACTGGGCCTGTCCCTGCATATGTTCTAGGTGGGGGGGCTTTTCCACAGCAGTGAGGAGAAGGTGACTGTCTATGGGGCCAAGGAAGATCCTGGAAAACCCTCTCCAGGGGGTTCTTAGAGAGAGCTCCCCGGGTAATCCAGCATGGCACCAGTCCATGGACCTGGGGACCCCTTTATCACCCACCCGTCCACTGAAAGAATGGGTCCTGAAGGAAGCTGACCAGACATACCGTTTTAAATGGGACAGAAAACAATAGTACTGGCCTGTTTCAAACAGTGCACATGGTCAGCCTACTGACACCTTGAACGTAGCCCAGTGAGACGAGCCCGATGTCGGATAGGTCACTTATACCAAGAGGAGGGTTAAGGCTCGTGGAGGGGAGATGCAAGGAAAAGTCTAGGCAGCAAATCCAACCTGAAGGGCTTAGAAGGATTCTGGAGGTAGGGTGGACTCAGAAGATACCAGGGGGGGCCACCTGTGAGCTGTCTGGCATTCCCCTAGTAACCCTGCTGCTCCTGAACTTTGGAGGGCACATCGTGCATGCATTCATCCTCTAGCAGTTCTCTGCTAAAGGAAACTTTCTCCTCATTAGGCTGTGATGGGTGGGGGTGGGGGTGGCAGTAAATGAGACCTAACCATTGCCTATTCATTCATTCATTCATTCATTCATTCATTCAATCTTCCCATGCCACATCACTTATTGACACTGGCCTTACCTAGCTGGCTCAGGGGCTGGGGCCTCCAGTCCTAGACACTAGTGGCAGAGAGACAAGTGAACACAGTTACAGCATAGTGTGGGAGCGCAGCAGTGAAGTGAATACCACGTACAGATGAGCTGAAGGAAAGATGGGGTGACCAGGAGGGAGAAGAGGGAGCTAGGAGGAGGGATTTAGGAGGAAACAGCTGCTTAACAGAGCTGCTTGCTGCGTGAGTTGAGTCTTGAAAAGCAAAGTGTACATGAGGAGCGTTGTAGGCAGCGTGGAAGGCATAAGCTGAACTCTCCAGCTGCACTGCTTGATTTGAAGCCTGTCTCTAGCACATTCTCTGTGTGGCTTTGAGAAAGCAACTCTTTGTTCCTCAGTTTTCTCATCAGTCAAATGGGCATAATATTGACATGTACCTTTTTGGGTTATGTAAGCATTCGATGAGTCAGTAGGGTAATGTGTTTGGACCCATGCTATGCTATTTTGCTTACTGGTCACGGAATGGTGTGGCTGGTTAGGGGAACTGAAGCTAGGAGTATGTGTGGTTTTCCCAGTAGGAGACACACTTAGGGTGTGCTGGGCCCTAAAGACCTTTTCATATATCTTGTTGTTTAATCCTTGCAAGCACATGAGATAAATACCAATACCATCCTTTAGTTTATTGCTGAGGACAATGAGGCATAGAGAGAGTAGAGGTCTGGGCAATAGAACCAGGATTAGCCCCTGGGGGCTGTTTACAACACCAGCAACCACAGGCAGAATGCTTGTAGGTCTTTTAAACTGGCACCTGGAACAGTACCAGGGCCGTAGGATGTACTCAGTAAGTCTGCTCAATGAATGAATAAATGGATAAATTACAGATATATTCATTGTAGAAAATCTGGAAAATTCAGAAAATGTGTAGATCCACGTTTAAATTATCCATAATCTCATGATCTGGTGATAACCATGGCATTTTTGTATTATCCTTCCAACATTTTTTCTGAAAACAGCTAGTATTTAAAGGGAAGCAGTATGTATATAATTAAATTTATGGTGTACATCAAGTTTTCTATACAGCTTCTTTCACTTAAAAACTTATCATGAGAATTTTCCCATGTCACTGAAAATTCTTCAAAATGACTGTTTTAATGATTGCATGATACTTCACTGAATTGTTATATTATGGTTTACTTAACCATTCCACTATGGTTAGATATTTGAGTTGCTTCCAAATAACTGCAATAAACATCTTTATACATGTAAACCTGTGTCCCAGTTTCTATTTCCTTGGCAGACTTTCCTAGAAGAGGAATTATAGATCAAGCATCAGGGACATTTTTAAATCTCTAGGTACATAAGACAAAATTGTTTTCCAGAAAGGTAAAGCCAGTTTGCACCCTCAAAATAATGTGTCATCATCTCATTTCATTGTCACCAAAATTAAAAATTTTTTAAAGTATTTTGCCAATTTAATAGATAAAAATTAAGGTATCTTATTTCTATATACATATTTTTTTTCACAAAGCTGAATGTGTTTTTTGGGTTCATTGCTCATTTATAGTTCTTCCATGAGGTATTTCTGTTGGTTCATTTTCCTATTGTGGATTAATGTTTTCTTAGTGACTTTTAAGTGCTTTTCATATATGAAAGTTATCAATTGTTCATCAGATATGTTTCACTGAAATTTGCTTTTGATTGACAACATCTCCTGTCTTTACCTCTTAACTCTTTTCTCTGGTTGTCCACAAAATAGTTATAACTACACTTCCTGTGACATCTCTACACCTTGTCACTTTACACACGCTGTCAGAGAATAAACCATCAACAAGGACACGCTGTCAGGAGATAGTCTCATGCATCACTCAAATCTTAGACAGTGGGGTGCCCAACTCATTGTGCTGGACCCCACTTCTACCACCATCACCCATGTCGGCTGCCTGCCTGTTCACCTGCCCTGGGGCCAGGCCAGGCAGCCAGACATTGACTGCTCTGACTAGTGCTTGAAGTGGCATTTTACCAATTGCCAGCCTCAGATCACAGAGCTCTGGGCTCAGCTGCAGGTGTCAGCAGCCGGGATGAAACCATGACAATGATCGGTGGCACAGAGGCACCGACAGATGTTTCTGTCCCTTACAGTCGCTGATCTAACAAGTCACATCAGAGCTGATACAGCTCTCTTGGGCCTGGTTGCCATCAGAGCTGAGGGGAAGGAGCCAGGGAAGCACGCTTTTTGGTTTTCTGAGACCTCACACGGGGGGTGAGGGCCAGGAAGGTTAACCTCAGAGGGCTTGAACCAAGAAGGTGAAGGGGAGCTTCAGCATGTAGTGGCCATTTGCATGACAGTAAAAACACAAAGTTCCAGAGGTCCATAGGTCACACATGGATTCATTCCTTCATTCCTTCACAACATATCTATCAGAGGTATGGGGAGGGCCAAAAGTAGCCTTCCCAAAGAACGTTTTGCAAGAGTGGCATTGTAGGGGATAATTGGGAGCTTATCAGGAAGGGTATTCAGAGACAGGGATCAGCATGGAAAAGGCCCAGAGGTGGAGACAGAACTGTAAGTGTTATGTTCTCAACAGAATAAATCTCTCAGATGTGGCTGAGAGGTGCATGTTGGCCAGCATGGTACACTGCGCCTCTCTAAGCAAGGCGCTCATGACACGTCACAGTGGACCTGAGAGCCAGCAAGAAACGTGCTACAGCAGTGCAGCGACGTCTTCCCCTTTCCTGGAGACTGACCAGGACCCTCCTTCTACGGCAAGCCTGCCCTGTCCTCCTACCCACATCCCTGGAGCCCCCATTCCCACAGACTTCTCTCCTCCCAGCCCTTCACACTGTGCTGTGGTCTGTGCATCGGATTGACTAGGCGGAACGCCTGGGGGTACCTTGAGGAGAAGGCCTGTGCTTTGTCCGTCATAAATCCCCAGGGCTAGCAGAGGCCTGGATCTGAAAAAGCCCTCGGAGCTCTTGTTGTTCCATGTCATCAGTTGGCTGCTGGAGAAACCAAGGCTCAGTGAAGTTACAGGATGTGCTCACGGCAAGAGGCAATGCTGGGATTCAAACCTGTGCTGGTCAGTCCAGCACCTGGGGGCTCATTATCTTCTGTGGGGAGGCGAGTGGGACAAAGTTAGCAGCAAGACAGAACTGCCTCAAAAGCTGGGAGTCGCTGAGCTTTGTGGAAACATAAATCCTACATTGGTGGGGAGCCACACCTCCAGAACCAGTCCTCCTGCTCCCCCGGGTTCCCTCGGTTCCGTGACAGGCATCCGAGCGCTGTCTCTGAGGGACACACAGGCCGCTGCTGTGAGTGTGTTCCCTCCCACCAGGGAAGAAGGCCTGGCTCATCGGGGCATGGCAGAGCCTCGCCTTCTCAGCGGGTGGGACGCTGCAGGCACAGGGCCAGAGAGCCAAGCATCACCCGCCTGCACACCCTCCTGCAGAAAAGCTGATTCAGTGCTGACCGGGTGTGCAGGTGAGAGCTGGGGAAGCCCTGGAACCTCGAGTGCCAGGCTCTGAGATGGCCCATTTGGGGACATGCTGAAGATGCTGAACGACTTGTAGCATCTCTACTCTGATCAGGAGTTCAAAATGAGTCCATTAAGAAGCATTTAGAATCGGCCAGTTTCCTTTTCCTTGAACAATTCATAGGTCACATTGCTGTCACCCATGAGGGCTGGAGTCCCCAGAAGGCCCCACCTTTGAGAACAGCCTCAGGGCTTTTCTGCCCCAGGACTTGCCATCTGTATCCTGTCTTTAATTTGTTCTCCTACTCTGGAAAATTTTAGGATCCCATCTTGATTCCCAGTGTTCTGAAAGTTCATATTTCTTTGTTTGAGTGTACGGGGAGGGCGTTGATGTGGTGTATGTATATGCATAGTATGTGCTGTTTTTTCTGCGGTGTGTATGGCATGTGTGTGCTATGTTTTTTTAATGTGGGAGGGCATGTAGTATGTGTATGTTATATGTGGTATGTGTGTGGTGTGTGTGTTATGGAGTGTGTGGTATTGAGTCTGTGTGGTATAAGGGGGTCTGTATATGTTACGGTGTATGTGGCATATATGAGTGGAGAGGGTGTGTTATGTTCGTAAGGTGTGTGGTATGGGTTGTATGTGTGTAGTATGCTGTGTGACATAGGGTGTGTGTATGTGTGTGCATGTGTGTGTATGTGCTGGGCACTCCAGGGGTGCTCAGTTAGGAAACTCATGTTTTTCAGTTCTAAAGAAAATTATTTTTTGAAAATTTTCTCCCCTATATTTTCTCTGTTTCTTATTTTTAGAAGCCTATTAATAAAATATTGGACATCCTGGTTAACGCTCTAATTTTATCCTCTTTTTTCTACTTTCAATCTCTTTGAGTTTTCCTTCTCCTGGTTTACTTGGCATCTTCAAAAAATATGTTGACATCTCTCAACTGCTGTCATCTCCTCTCCCTTTGTCCTTAGGAGTTCGCAGTTTTTTAATTCCTTTACTGTAGTTTTTTAGGGTGTTGGAAATACTTAAATACATAAATACTTAAATAAATGTTAAAATCTGCCTTGTTTACCTTTGTTTGAAGATTTCAGTCTTCAAATCCCTATGAATCAGGTTGTTACTCATACAAAGGAGGCCAAAGAAGCCATGGAAGTCAGAAGTAATCCTTTGCCCAGAGATGAAGAAATTCTGGTGTCCGGCAATTACTCAGCACTGGTTCCATGCCAGGCACAGGGCCAGATGCGGGACGCAGACCTCCTTGCTCTCAGTGAGTAGATGGTTTACTGGGGAGGCAGACATGTAAAAGGGCCACACAGTGATGGACATGCACCCTGCGGGGGAAAATGCAGTGACAGCACGGAGAGTGCACAAGGGTGTGTGGTGGGGAGGGGCCAGCAGCAGAGTGGGCCTTGCTTCCCACAAAGCTGCAAGACCTTGCTCCCCTTTCCTACCTGCTCACACACTGAAGCAGCAACCCCAACAGACTGGCTCCTGCCAGAGGTGTATGAAGTTCCCGGGTCCCAGTATGTGTTCAACAAATACTTACGCATCAAGTGGAAGTTCTAGGTCTAAATGGCCACTCCATCACACATTAGCTCTGTGAATACGTGTATATTTCCAAAGGACAGTAGAAGGAGTTACTAATTCTAACTATGGTGGGTTAGGGGTAGGCTGACCAGACATCCCTTTTTAAAAAGAACAGAAAACAATAGTTCCTCCCCATGTCAAACGGTATGTCTGGTCAGCCTACTGGCTCTTTGAACTTAGCCCAGTGAGATGAGGCTGACCGTACCTACCATTTGAAATGGTACAGTAACCATTGTTTTCTGTCCCATTTAAAAATGGACATCTGGTCAGCCTAGATAGGAGACGCAGCTAACAGTCTCCTTCTTTTTATAAAGCTCTGGGACACTATTTACATGTCTTTGCACACTCATGCATAAATTCTATTTATCACCTACTGAGGGTGCCAAAAAAACATAAACACATTTTAAGAGCTGCTATTTATGTATTACTTTTCGAAGTTGAGTTGCATTTTGGTAGCAATGTGTAGTATGGCGTTCGCTCAAAAGATGTTAATCAGATGCACACTGGCATCACCATGAGACAGACAGGACACTCGAAGAAAATGGCCGAAGACCATTGTAGTTCGAAGAGCACAAGACCATTTGAAGAGGTACTTAAAATGCGAGAACATTGTGGAAGTACAACAGTGGAAGCGTGAGTGTGCAACAGAACCTCCAACACACCTAACAGCTGCACGCATCCGTGGTCGGCTTGAGATGCATGGCAAATTGAGACGGCATGTGCAGCGACACACATGGACACTTCGGTCAATGTTGCTCAAGCAGTAGTTCGCCGTAATCAGAGGTGTCTGGACGTGAGTAATAAACACTTTGAACACCTCTTATAATTGCCGAAGTCAAACGTGACTTGTATTCATCTTTTGTTATTGGTATATATTGAGTATTACAATTTTAATACATTTTTTTTCCTGTTTTAAAAATGTGTATACATTTTTTGGCACCCTCTTTATATCCATCATCTATTTTTATAGATACACACACATCACAAAGCTCCTGCCCAGAGCTTCTGAGTCATGTGAATTTACAATACAGAGTTCTGTAAATGACAATATAAGAAACCCCTCTGTCTGTGTAAAGTTGACAACAAAGAAGTCAGTAGAAAAAAAAAGAAGAGAGAATGCCAAAAAGGACCCAGCTTTGGGGGCACGCACCAGTCAGGGACCAGCCTGGGCAGTAGAAAATGAATTTCCCACCTGGGAAACTCTTGCCACACAGAAGTCCGTGAAGGAAGGGGGGCCCGTGGGGTGGGGGGTGCTGGGACATGGGAGAGCATGTGGTGCCATCTTGGAAGCACCAACAGGTTGCTCCCAGCAAAGCAAAAGGAGCCAGTGAAAAAATCGATTTGCAGGGGCACAGGCGCTTGAAAGGGAGAACTCAGAGCTTTTGAGCAGGAACTGGAGTGACAAAGAGAGGAGAGCGTGCAGCCTTCTGATAGAGGAAGAGGCAGCAGGGGACTCCTAGGCCACCCAGTGCCAAGAATGGAGAGTGCATTAAACACTGCTGTGACAAAGGGGCAGCTTAATATCAAGCTGCTATCAGTGGCAGCAGAGAGCATGTCCCCTGTGCCACCAGGACAGGAGAACAAGAGGACTGAGGCTCAGGACAGCCAAGAGCCAAACAAGTGGTGTTCGCTTCTCAGGTCTGTTCCCCACCCCCAGCCGGTTATGAAGAGAGATTCTCATTAATGCAAAATAAGAGGAACAAAGGAGGTCTCAAAATCTCGGGGCAACTTTGGGGTGCAGTGTATCTTTTCTCACATTGCCCTCCTCCCTAAGAGACAACAGGCACTGTTGCAGGGTTGTGGTCCAGAGAGGCTGAGCACCTTGCCAAAAGGGGGCACGGCAAATCAGCAGCCAAGTTAGAACCAGAAGCCAGGTCTCTTGATCCCGAGTCCAGCATCTGTTCTGCTAGAATATCTCTCTACTCCTCCTTTTGTCCAGCAATGACGCCCAGCTTTAGAAGATCTTACGGTTCCAATGACAGCCAGGTACCCTGTCAAAGCCCATGACTTCATATGCGTAATGCAGACATCGCCCAGCCTTCAGAGCAGACAGGGCACAGGCTTCAGCAGTGGATTTACCTTTTGTCCTCCCCTCCACCCCTAGTCACTCTTCTTCACCTCACTCCTGGTTATCTCCTTCGTAGGACTTACCTAAGCAGCAAACACTCTGGATTTGTGGACACGTGCTCGCAGTTTGTTGTCTGCCTCCCACTCGTAAGGGACTTTATCTGCCTTGTTTACTGGATTTTCCTAGTGCTACGTCAGTGCCTGGGGCATGCACACGACATATGGGTTGGATGAGCGAATGAACAAAACCTTAGCTGGGAAGACCCGTTTCACCACTTATTAGCTGTGTGACCTTACCTAAGTGACTTAGCCTCTCTGAGTCACAGTTTCCTTAGCTGTAAAATGGGGCTAGCGAGAGTTAGTTTGCAAGTAAGTCTTAAAAACCTGTTATCGTTTGGCACACCACATGCATAAGCACAATACCTGGTGCCATTAATATCATTGCTATCTGCTCACTTGCCCAACCTGGCTTTAGAAATAAAGGATGTCAGCGAGCTGGGACGTGAACTTCCATCCTCTCCCTGCTAGATCCCACCTCAGAAGCTGCTCTGACACCTGCGCCCAATCCCTTGACAGATGCAGTATCACACATGGCTGTTCCCTGTCAAGGTCAAGCAGGAGTCCTCCCCTGCAGCCCCTTTTATCTGTCCCTGCTCCCCCTGCCAGGCCAGGAGGGTTCTGACTCCCAGCTTCCCACTCTGAAGGAGGGGAGTGTAAAGGGCTCCCATCTGGGTAGCGAGGGGGGACAATCCCGGGGTCCGGGCAGCTGTGAAGTTCCCATGCAGCAGTGGCCTCTCTTCCAGAACCAGCAGGGCGGCAACAAAAGGGAGCTGTCTCCATGGCACGATGGAAATGGCCTCGGAGAATCTCTCTATCTGGCCCAAAGCGAGACCCAAAAGGAAGGCTTTTGGTGTTAGGAACTTTCAATACTCACATCATAGCATTCAGTTAAGACAGTCTCCAGGAAACGCCACTAACTTTGGAAGCTCCTTCCGCTCATTGATTCATTCGTTCACAAATACTTTTTGAGCACCCACTAAATGCCAGGTGCTGTTCCACCCTTAACTCGGTGGAATGGGTGTGCTGTCCCCTCAGCAGCGAAGGGCCTTGTGTTAAAAGCAAAGCAGGGAGTAGTCCAAAGGCATTTCTGCTCTATAGAAACCGATTCTAAGAGGTTCACCTGGGAAAGGACACAGCTTAGCTCATGTAAGCTGAAACCCAGATGAACTAAACCTCAGATCATGTCTATAGCCTGAAACTAAAAGGACTGCAATGTTAAATGAAAAAGTAAAGAAGGCAGAGATAATGTTTGGAACTTTCTAGATACGTAATTCCTCGCAGAGGGCAGCATTCTGAGCAGCTTATCTAGGGGGCTTAGCTTAAAGAAAACTGAGTCCTCGGTATTGCTTTCCAAGTGACAAACAATTGTGGAGTCTAAATAGCCCTGGGTTTGAACTGCAGTGTTGGCTTACTACATACCCAACCCTCTGCAGCCTTGCTGGAGCTGCTAGACCTCTCAGCTTCAGCGTCCTCATGTGTCAAATGAGGGGCATGCTTCCTGCCTTATCGCTTGTTTTTTTCTTTTTAAGATTTATTTTGTTGTTTGGAAGAAAGTGAGAGAGAAAGAGAAACACGGAGAAGGGAGAGGCCTAGTGCAGGCTCCATAGTTGCACATCATTAGTTGTGACATGGTTTCATTCCACACAGGTGAGTGTGGGGCCGCACTGGGCAAGAACTGAACTGGGGGCCTCTTGTGTGGGAGGCGAGAACATTCACCTCCATCCCAGCGGTTGCTCTGCAGTTCAGCATATGGGTTTGCACAGGCTGGGCTGGGATTTGATCCCCAGACTTACAGGTTGCAAGGCAAGCGCGCAACCTGTTGAGCTATCCTGGCATCCCTTGTTGTGTTGATAGTATCAAATGAAATAATGTATATAAAGTACTTTAAACAGTGCCTGGTACATGGTATGTGCAAAATAAATGTTCTCTATTTTTTAGTAACTATTGCTGAATAACAACCCCCAAAATCTAAGGTGACCAGATTTTAACATTGGTAAAGCGGGACACCGTTGACCAGAGGGAGGGGGTTCTTGATTAAAAATTTGGTCTATCCCCTGCCGTTCCCTAGCTTGTCGTGCATTCTTTCCAAAAATTGGGACTTTTTTAAAACGCTGCGGGACGCGGAACAAATTGTTAAAAATCGGGACTGTCCCGCCAAAAGCGGGACGTCTGGTCACCTTACCAAAATAGGTAGTCTAAAACAACAACCATTGTAATTTGCTCCTGATTTTATGACTCACAAATTCAGAAGGGTGTGGGCTCCACGTTGCCTCCAACATCACGCTCTCAGCTTCATCAGACTTGCTACATGGTGTCTGGCTTCCCCCACAGCAAATGTCTGGAGAGGACACGGCGCTGTCACAAGGCATGTTCTTACCCTCCCTTGAAGTCACTAACATCACTTCTGTCAAACTGTATTGGCCAAAGCTGTCACAAACCAGCCCAGACTTGAGAGGAAGCAACATAGACTTCACTTCTCAGTGGGAAGAGTGTCAAAGAATTTGGGGACCATGTCAAAAATGGTCACAAGTTTGATTACTGTCCTATGCAAGAGTCAATAAATGACACCTCCCCCTGTGTCGTGGGGCTCAAGGGGGAACCTGAGTGAACCACTTTTATTTGTTATGAAATCAAGAACATTCGAGGTACCCTAAGACCAATGGCAGCCAATGAAAACACAGTTCATCCCTTGCCATTTCCCAGAGGGGGCCACACGGAGAAGCCGCCAACTCGGTCAGGGGACGGGGAAGCAGGGTGGGTTTGGGCACTTGCCTTTGTCCTGGTTTCCACAGGAGGAGCCGGTGAGTCAGGGTGAGCACACGGGGTTGGCTGGTCTGAATCACCCGGGAGGACTCTGGAATGAAGGGGCTGCCCCTGTTCGTCTGGCACCTGGGCCTGGGGTATTAGTGTTGGGGAGCAGTGGCCTGGAGTGTGAGAGTAGAAAGGAGGTGTTTGGGGTATAGACTCGGAATGGGTTGGTTTGTATTGAAAAAGTGTACCCCTGTGTGAATTGTTACCTTTAGGAGTTGGCTAACCCTGGAGTCAGCAAGGCCGCAGATGCCAAAGCATCCGAATATAGAAAAGCCACGGTTATATGCCCACTGAGGTTAACAAGTACACCCACTGCCACTGCTGGTAGACCCCGGTCTAGTGACCGCTGACGACGTCAGGATCCCCCGCCTCCTTCAGGGGCAGCCAAACACGCCGGCTCCAGCTCCCACGGGAAGGGGCTGCTCCCTAACCCTTCCCAGGCACAGAGCCCCAGCCTGGCCCTGACCAGGCCCGCGCAGAGTGGGGCTTGAGTGCCCAGCACGAGGGCATTACGTTTCCAGGCCCGCAGCCTGTTAGGGCCCGGCCGCCCCCCTGCCGGCCCTGCCGTCATAACAAAGATAAGAATGGGAGGGAAGCCTTTCTCTTCAGCAGGTCAGTGCCATTTGACGAGAAGCTTTCTAAACATCAGCTCATGTGGCCAACACTTCAAAAGCCCAGCCCTCACCCAAGGCGCTCCGGCCCTTGATCTGATTTTAAATGAGGCTTTTGGTGCCAGGAGCTTGTTCGACATATGGTTCCACTTGACTTTGCAGGGGGGTTGTGGAGTGTGGAGGTACAGCTACCTCAATGGAAACCAACCCTCCAATTAAGAAATGCAAACCAAATCTGATTCCAGGGAACTGCGCTTCCAAATAGTAAGGAGAACCCAACCCCCAAGAGAAATCGGCTTCCACGGAGCCTGGCAGTGGTGGGCGCAGCAGCGCTGTCCGCGGGGTTGACCGACCCACCCCGTGTTCCAGGAGCTGTCCGGGCAGACACCCTGGAGTCAGCCAGGACCCCTCCTCTCACTCAGGGTCCTCCTCGCTCCCCAGCCCACAGTCAGCAAGTCGTCTCGGTTTTCCCAGAGGCGGTTCCCAAGATGCATCCCATTCTCCCTGTGCCCTCACCCCCAGCCTGGTCCAAGCTGCCGTTGTCTCCCCTACACCTGCAGAGCCCCCCAGACTGGCCTCCCTGCACCCACCCGTGCCCCTTTTAGTATGGTTTCCAACAACAACCGCTACAGAGAGCTTTTCTGAACAAAGGATCTGACCTGACACATAAAAAAAAAAAACCACACAGAATTTTTTCTTCCAAATGTGGACCCACTGAAGACCATCCAATGGCCCCAAGATGAAGATCAAAATCTTTAACGGCACCTGCAGGACCCACAGATTCTGTCCCTGCCTGCCACTCCAGCTCCGTCATGCATGGTCCTCCCTCTCCAGCCCTGTGAGCCAGCCTCTGGGGCCACCGTGCACGCAGTACTGTCTTCCTGGTGCCTCATTCCTCACCTCCACTAGCTCAGTGTCGCTCATCCTCCAGGTCTAGACTCAGTCCTCCCAGCGTCCCATCTCATCTCAAGCCTCACCCCTGTCCTGTCACGCTCCCCTCTCCGCCCATCACTAACGAAACTGAGTTCCGTGTTGCAAGCTCTGGCAGAGCTGAGGGCCTTCCCACAGCACTTACCTCCCACGTGTCTTCCTCTCTGGCTGATGGCTTCTTTAATGCTCATTCTCCCAACCAGACTGAAGACTAGGAGGTGTTTCTGGGTTTTTACTACTTAATATAGCTGCTGGCACACACTAGGTTCTCAGATTGTTAAATTAAAACATTAATGAAGAGTAAGCATTTCTTACAGGTGATCATGGGGTGAGCTGTGGTTACTCGCTGGCACCAGCCAGGTCCTCATGTGAAGTCACTAGTAGATGTGTATAGTTACAGAGTGTTCATTTTATCTAAATGCAGGCTCCGGGGATTTGAATCTCTGGGGGCATTACCACGGGTCTTATGCCTCTGGTAGGGTCAGGACACTGCCCTTTTTGTTTTCTGTGATATCTCCAAAGCTTTGGGGGAGGGGGGGAGAACACTACAATAATATGAAAGTAAAAAGAAGAGACAAAGGAAGAAAAAATAGAAAGAAAGAGAGAAAGAAAGAAAGGGAGAGAGAGAAGGAAATAAAGAGGGGGAGGGAAGGAAGGAAGGAAGGAAAGAGGGAGGGAGGGAGGAAGGAAGGAAAGAGAGAGAGAAAGAAAGGAAGGAAGGAAAAAAGGAAGGAAGGAAGGAAGGAAGGAAGGAAGGAAGGAATGAAAAGAAAGAAAGAAGCTGAAAGCTAAATGGAAGTACTCATTTTGCAGCCCCAGTGTCTGAGGATCAAATCCTGGCCCTGGCTCTTGCTGACCCACGTGCTGAACTGGTGTGTGGCCCCCAGTTCAGTTCTTGGCAGGGCAAGCTTCCCATATGGAAGGCCCATGGTTTGGCCCTCAGCTCATGGGGCATGCCTCCCATGCAGGAGGCCCCCTCCTGGTTCCTGCCCTGCACGACCCCCTGCCCACCTGTGTGTAATAAAACTATGTTGAAAACTGATGCTGTACAACTATGGAAACTGCTCTGGTTCCTCCTCCTTCTCTCTGCCTCTCCCTGTCTCTGTCTCTCTCTCTCAAAAACAATAAAATTAACCTTTTCTAAAAAAAGAAAAGAATGAAAATAAAAGGAAAATATATCATCAAAGCAGATGGGATGCAAACAAAGCTGTCCTCAGAGGTCAATCAAGGCATAGCATTTGAAACATAAAGAGCAGGGTGGCCACTTCAAGAAGTTGGAAAAAGAACAAAATGCAACCTTAAGGATAGCAGGAAGGAAGAAATACCATAAGAGAATAGGGGCTATTTAGTAAATTAAGAAACAGAAATCTGCATCTGCCACCGTGGACAACAGCTAGTAGTGGAAGTCACTAGATGAATGGGAGACCTTCTCAGCTTCTACCCCTCTCTTTCTCAATCCTCCTTCCACTTTCAGTTTTCCAGTGTCTTCTGGGTCTTCAATCTCTTCAGATCTTCTTCCAAGAGAGGGCCTAATAACCACTAATTGTAAGAAATAAGTGCCTGGTGACATTCTATGTTGTTACCTGGAAGAAAGAAACATTTTTATAAAAGGAAAACTAGAGACATATCTAAAGATAAAAAAGATAAACTCCAGTGATAAAATACTGACCTCCAATCAACAGGGAGAAAAGACCTCGATTTGGAAAGGACAGATGAGCCCGGATAAATGATATCTCAATTCACATGTTGTAAGTTGTTGGGCTTTTGCCCAATGAATAAAAGAAACAGAAAATGCATTAGTTGAGTGGGTTCTATTAAGGAAAAAGAAAAAGCAAACTAATATATATTAAGCTACTGTTATGTTGAACACTGTACTAGAAATGAATTATGTATATAGTAGGGGTAAAAAAAAATGTATACACATTTTAAGAGATGTTATCTATGTATTACTTTTTGAAGTTGAATTGAATTACTGTAGCAATTTGTAGTATGGTGTTCGCTCAAAAGATGGCATTAATCAAATGAATGCTAGCATCACCAGCAACAGACAGGACAGCCAAAGAAAACAGTGGAAGCACAGTTGTTCCAGGAGCACACAACCATTTTGAAGTAGTATTTCAAATTCGTGAACATTGTGGAAGTATAACGACACTGGAGGCATGAGTTTGCAACAGAAACTCCAACATGCCTAACAACTGCACACATTCGTGATAAGTTTGAGACACATAGTAAATTGAAATGGCATGCGCAGCTGTACAAGTGGACGTTTTTGTCAACGTCACTCAAGCAGTAGTTTGCCGTAATCAGAAGTGTCTGGACATTGATGATAACCACTTTGAGCACCTCTTGTACCTGTAGAAGTCAAACGTGACTTGTATTCGTCTTTTGTTATCAGTGTCTATTATTACAATTTTAATACAGATTTTGTCTTTCTTAAAATGTGTATACATTTTTAAACTCAATGTCAACTGGGAAGCTGTCTCAGCACAGTTGTCACTGCCTGAATGTGCATATGCACATGGTCATAGACACTCAGCTGCCGCGTTTCAGTTGTGCTGTGAGCACTATTAGTACTCTAGATGTGGAGTTTAATTGTGGTTTATAATGTCCTCCTCAACCTATACTATGATTCAAAATGGAAACAAAAACTTAATGGGTTCACAAAAAGACATGGAAATAGCCCGGGCAAAATCCTGATATGGTGAAGTAAACATTAGTACTTGAGTAATGACTACAATCCCATGTTTCTCTTGCAAGACAAAGGAGCTTGGAGCTTAGTAAACCAAACCAGAAGACTACAATGCCTGCCCTAGACTACCAATCCCTGGGCATTTTTTGTGTAAGAAATCAATCCCTAATTTGTTTAAGCTCCTGGAAATGGGTCTCTCTTGTTACTAACACCAAATGCTCTTGCCCGCTTATGAGCTATTCAGATCCAAGATGCAAAGTAGTAAGGGATTTAAGGGTTGGGTGCAACCTAAAATGTTGAAGGTAGCCTTCACAATGATGATGATGATGATGATGATGATGATGATGATGATAAAAGCCATTGTCAATATTTGAAAACTAAGAGAACTGAACGAAAAATAAGACTCTCAGGAGCTTCTGGTCAAAGTGGCAAAGGTAAGCTCTGTGATGACCTCCTCTCACAATCACATGGAAATTACAACTAAACTATAGAACAACCACATTGAGAAACACCTATGTCTAGCTAAACAGAAGTCCTGTAAGTAAGGGCATACAGAAGAAGCTCCGCCAATAGTGATAGGAGGGCCACAAACATGGAACCAGCTGCTCTCACACCCACATGTGGTGACTAACAATCAGAAGGGATGTTTTGGCTGCGAAGATCCCCCCTTGAAGAGTAAGGGGTCCTATCCCCACACCAAGCTCCCAGCCCAGGATTCCAGTGCCAAGAAGAGAAGACCCCATAACTTCTGGCTGTGAAATTCAGCAGAGATTTTAGCTAAGACAGAGAACAGTTGGAATCCCAGTCATTTCTCTTAAAGGGCTAACACATGGACTTACTCACTGATGGACTCACTTGCTCTGAGCTCCAGTGCTGGGGCAATAGCTCAAAAGGTGACAGAGACATACAGGGAGGAACTGAATTGTCTGGCTTCAGGGCAAGAGAGGAAGGGACAGCTCTCTTCCAGATAGAAGTACTGAACAATGCTATTGTTTTTTTGTTAAACCCTCACCCCATCCAGTGTGCAGATGCAGGCCACTCCATATCTGAGTCTCCATCAGCTAGGCTAACACCGTTCACCCCACCCTGATGAATCTCTGAAAAGTCCCAATTTGCAGGCCCACCCAAGACACTATCAGTGACTTTTTGGTACAAAAAGTCTGTCTTGGCTCATACTACAAACTTTCCTGAAATCTTTCAAAGGTTTAAAAACCCCAAACAATAAGTATCTGACCTCAGCATGCCCCATACCACATGCTGTGCAGCCCTGAGACTGGCACTAACAGCAGCCAGCTTTGGTTTGCAGCTCAGCCTCTGCCAGGCACCTATGAATCCAACACAGGTGGCAGCCATCTGCATATTACTTTGTAACTCATATCAAGTGGCCCTGAGAAGGGCACAGACAGAAGCTGACCTTAGCCTGCAACAGAGGCCCTCCCAAGAGGCTCCAGACCAACACACCTGGTGGTCATCTTCAGACCACACAAAAGCACCACCCAACCACCTCCACAAAAGACACAACCAAAGGGTAGATTGGGCAGGCACCAGAGTCCTGCTACGGCAAATCCTGCTCTGTAGGATTAGCCCCTACACAACAGCTCCTCCACTGTAGTCATGGCCAGTCCTCATAACCAATAAGGCTGAGGGTCAGTCCCTTTCATTGATGTGCAAATAACAACCAAAGCTCAACTACAACTGGAGGGAAAACACCACTCACACACCTGAAACAATCAATTGAGGTGACTAGGGAGACTGAGTCAATGAGCCCCCAAGGACACCTACTATGTAAGGCCACTCTACAAAGACTGGAAGACATAGCAGTCCTACCTATACATTAAAAAGAAAACAACAACAACAAAACCAGGAAAGCAGGCAAAATGTGGAGAGAAAGAAATATGTCCCAAATGGAAGAACAGAACAAAGCTCCAGAAAAAGAACTAAACAAAATGAAGACAACATATATCAAATTCAGAATTCAAAACACTGGTTACAAGGATGCTCAGTGAACTCAGGGAGAAATTTAACAAAGAGATAGGAAACATAAAAATGGAAATAGAAAACAAAAAAGAACCAACTAGAAATGAAGAATACAATAACTGAATTGATGACTATATTAGAGGGCATCAACAGTAGATTAGATAAAGCAGAGGATCAAACCTGCAATTTGGAAGTAAGTTAGCAGAAAACACCCAATTAGAACAGCAAAAAGAAAACAGAACCCCCCAAAATGAGGACAGTTTAAGGGGCTTCCAGGACGTGAGTGTGCAAATATTCACATTATAGAGGCACCAGAAGAAGAGAAAAAACATGAAATGGAAAACCTATTTGAAGAAATAACAACAGAAAACTACCTAACCTGATGAAGGGTATAAATATACAAGCCCAGGTAGTTCAAAGTTCCAAACAAGATAAACCCAAAGAGGCCCACACCAAGATATGTCATCATTAAAATGCTAAAAATTAAAGATAAAGAAAAAGTATTCAAAGCAGCAAGAGAAAAGCAGTTAAGAGAGGCATCCTCTGTGTCTATAGTTTCACCAAAAGCTCAAAATCCAGCTTTGCCACAGAATTCTTTATGTTTATTGTAGCATTATTAATAGTGGCCAAAATATGAAGGTAACCTGGGTATCTATCAATGGATGAATGTATAAAAAAGAGGACACATACACACAGACACACACACAAATACACACACACAGGAATATTACTCAACCATGTAAAAGAAATAAATCTTGCTATCTGCAACAGCATGGATGGACCTAGAAAGTACTGTGCTGAATGGAGTAAGTCTGACAGAGAAAGACAAATGTCATTATTTCACTTACATGTGGAACCTAGAGAACAGAATAAATGAACAAATAAAACAGAAAGACGATCATAGATACAGAAAACATTTTGATTGTTGCTGAATTGGAGGGCAGAGTTGGAAGAATGCATGCAGGGGAAAGGAATGAAGAAGCACAAATTGGTAGTTACAAAACAGTTGTGGGGATATAGAGTATATAGCATGGGGAATATAGCCAGTAGTATTATAATAACTAAGTATGCTGTCAGATGGGTACTGGATTTATTTGGGTGATCACTTCATAAGTTATATAAATGTCTAATCACTGTGCTGTATGTCTGAAACTAATATAATATTGTATGTCAACTATAATTAAAAAAATTTTAATATCTTTAAAAATATGTATCTCCAGCTACATTTGAAACATCAGACATGTCAATACTGAACCCTCATTCATGCAGCCTAAGGGAGTGAGGGGGATGTGCCCTCCCAGGCTGGGGATGTTCTTCAGGATGTTCATTGTGGCCACAAGCCAGATTAGGCTCCTCACTCCTTTACTCCATCTGCCAGATGCCTGTAGGCATGCACGTTTGCAGCCCCAGCCCTACATAATCTTTGACATCCCTTCTGACTCCAAAGTCTAATAAGGGGCATCTAGAAAATCGTTTTGAGCAAACTGCAAGATAGTTAATGTTTCCATTTTAGTGCAAAAAAAAAGTGTTTTTATTTGTTTGTTCTCACTAAGATAACAAATTTTCTATCTTCCCTCTGCAGCATGTTCTTTAACTCTCAAATCCCAGAAATGCTGAGAGACTCCAGGTTTCAGAATTTCTGATTTTTTTGCATTTATCTTTTCTGTATCTGGTCCATGTCTGATGAAATAAAGATCCTGTATCATAACCCATGGGTGGAGCTAGTTGTGTTCATTCACCTTACCCATCTCTAAAAGACATTATTCTATTTCCTGTAGCTGCACTAGCTCTCCACCCCAACCCCCTCCCCCATACAAACATCTCAGCTCCATTTTTATACCTCAGGCCAGGGCTTCTCAGCCTCAGCATTATTGACATCTAGAGCTGGATAATGTTTCTGGGTAGGGGCAGGGTGGAGCTGTCCTGTGCGTTGTAGGATCTCTTGCCTCTACCCACTAGAATGTCAATAACACCTACTTCCCAGTTGTGACAACCAAAATGTCTCCTGACAATGCTACATATCACCCAGGACCAAAACCAGGCTGGTTGAGAACCTTTGTCCCAGGTCAACTCCTCTTCTCTTCTCATGAACGTACTCTCCTAAGAGGCAGACACCCTTTTATGGCAAATCCATCATCTGAAGGAAAAGGTAGACACAATTCTAGGATGGGCCCCAAGATTCCAGCCCACTGGAGTGCATGCCTTGTATAATCCCCTCCCTTTGAGTGGGACTTGTGAAGATAATGAGATATCACTCCGATGAGTATGTTACATTATATGGCAGAAGAGATTTTGCCGGTGTCAGTAAGTTCCTTAATCAGTTGAATTTGAATTAATCAATAGGAACATTATCCTAGCTGTCCCTGACCTAGTCAGTTGAACCTTTAAAAAGGATCCGAGTGATCCCAAGTCGGAGAGATTCTCCTGGCCTTGAGAAGCACACATTGTGGAGAGGGCAGCGGGTGGCAGGCAGCCTCTAGCAGGTAAGAACAGCCCCAGGTTGCCAGCCTGGGAGAAGCTGGGGTCTTGGCCCAACAATCGCAAAGAACTAGATTCTATCAGCTACCGGCGAGTTTGGAAGAAAACCCCAAGCCTCAGATCAGGCATATCAATTTCAACCCTAAGTAAGAACCCAGAAGAAACTGAGATAATAAATTTGTATTGGTTTAAGTCAGTGCATTTGTGGTTATTTGTTATAGCAACAGGTAACTAATACAGGAGAAAAAGAGTCCAGGATTTTAAGTACTCAATACATTTTTGGAAGGAAAAAAGGGAGGAAGGGAGGAAGGGAGGGGGGGAAGGAGGAAAGGAGACAATTTTAAGTGTCAGAACCCAGAGTTATTTCTCCTGCATGAAAATAAGCCTGCTGGGACACCAGCCGTTGTTTCTTCTGGGGCAGTGGGTTTTCCTGCAGCAGATGAGTTTGCAGAGGGCACAGAGCAGGTAAATCATTAGCTGGTAAAGCCACCTTCTCAGACTCCAACTCAGGAGGGAGTCAATCTTCTAAGAAGCCTTCTCCACCTCCTTCAGCTGATCATTTCTGTCCAGGAACTCCCTAAGGCTAAGGCTTTCGGACTTAACTGTCAATCAAATCGGTGTCTACTCTGTTCATTCATTGGACATATTTTTACTGAGCACAGTAGAGTGCCAAGCAAAATGCAGGGTCCTGGGTACACACTGCTGAACACGGGAGATATCAGCATCTCTGCCCTCATGGAGTTTATGTTCTAATGGGGAAGATGAAGGGGAAAAATCAATAAACAGCATAGCTGAAGTGTGTTCAATACTGAAAGGAAGTAAGCAGGGTGACTGGTAAGGCTGAACTGTTGGAATGTCTCTGGTGTACACCCCATCACACAGTGTGGTCCCCCACCATATGCTTTCTGAGACCTCTCTCCTCAACCACCCCCACAAAAAAAGATTCATTCAAGTGTCCCAGCTCCCAAGACTGGACAAGGGAAACAGCAGAAGGCGCTGCAGTCTGAACTGACAGCTGCCTTCAGGCTTAGAGATATTGGCTTCTACTTCTTTCTCATTTAAAATCTATTCCCCCAATTTATTCCACACAGGACTGGAGGCAGTATACGGAAAGCATACAATACAGCAAAGCGGAAAAAGATTTTAAGTAGCGGTTAGGGAAGACATAAATAGAATAGGAAACTTAGGCCAGTAGATAGGTAGAATGAACACACACGCATGCTTTTTTTTGGCACCCTCTATAAAAAAAATGTATGCACATTTTAAGAAAGGAAAAAACTGTATTAAAATTTAATCCTCAATATATACGGATAACAAAACATGAATACAAGTCATATTTGACTTCTGCTATTACAAGAGGTGCTCAAAGTGGTTACCATCAGCATCCAGACACTTCTGATTAGGATGAACTACTGCTTGAGCAATGTTGACCGAAGCGTCCGCTTGTATAGCTGCGCATGCCACTTCAATTTACCATGTGTCTCAAACTTATCATGAACGCATGCAATTGTTAGGCATGTTACAGGTTCTGTTGCATACTCACACCTCTATTGTCATTGCACTTCCACGATGTTCTCAAATTTCAATACCACTTCAAATGGTCTTGCGCTCCTCAAATGACAACCATGCTTCCACCACTTTCTTTGCATGGTGACACTAGCATTCATTTGATTAGTGCCATCTTTTAAGTGAATGTCATACTACAAACTGCTGCTATACTTCAACTTCAAAAAGTGATATATAGATAACATTTCTTAAAATGTGTATGCATTTTTTGGTACCCTTGGTATGTATGTGTGTGTGTGTGTGTATACATACACATATACATATACATACATACATATACATACACATAGTGATGAATTTTGAGCTATAACTTCAGCCCTGAGCTTTCAAGCAGACAAAAAAAAAAGAGAGAGAGAGAAATAAAATTAGTTACAAAATTCACATTGTGTAGAAGAAAATACATCTACTTTAAGAGAAACAAATATTTCAATGACACTTAAATCTAGAATAAGTTACTGGCATGGTTTTTCATATATGGGTCACTACACATTTGTTATATTTTGTCCTCCCAATGTGGGTACATCTTTGAAAATAAAGACCATGACTTATGAATAAGAAGAAAGAGAACGGCAACAGTCCTACCTTCTTGCCTCAAGTAAAATTTTGAAACAGCTACTCCATCTCATGATCTCTATGTTCTGATAATGAACATAAGGCCAAGGTCTTTGGTCTTCCGTCCAAATTCATTACCTTTTCTTTTCTTGGCACACATCTTGTATTTGTGTACTCAAAAACAGAAGCTCCATAATGCTGAACTAACTCAAAAAGAGTCTGGAGGCTTTCACTAGAAATTAATGAGAAAGATTCACTCAAGTGCCTTAGAGTTTGTAAACTGGAAACACAACTGGGAAATACCCAGAGTGTTCTGAAGGAAAAAAAAGTGTGTGTAAAAAGCAAATTCTTTTTTTATTGGTTTCAGGTGTATAAGACAACATAAAGATTATACATTTACACACCTCACAAAGTGATAACCCCAACAGGTTCAAACCACCTGACCACTTACATGACTATTACAATACCATTGACTATGTTTCCTATGCTATACTCTATATCCTGTGACTTATCTATATATTTTTAAACTATAGTTGACATTCAATATTATTTTATATTAGTTCCAGGTGTATAGTGGAGTGCATTTATATAATTTGTGAAGTGCTCCCCTGGTAAGTCTAGTGCCCATCTAACACTATACATAGTTTTTACATTATTGACTATATTTCCCATACTGTATTTTGTGACTACCAATTTGTATTTCCTAATCCCTTCACTTTCCTTACCCATCTCCCCAAACTCCCTTCTATCTAGCAAACATAAACTTGTTCTCTGTATCTGAGTCTATTTCTGTTTTGTTTGTTCATGTATTCTGTACTTTAGATTCCACATATAACTGGGATCATACAGTATTTGTCTTTCTCAGTGTGACTTATTTCATTTAGCATAATAACCTCTAGGTTCACCCAAGTTGTTGCAAATGGTAAGATTTTCTTTTTTATGGCAGAGTTATACTCCATTGCATTTTTTTATCCAATCATCTATTGATAGACTTTTCTATGGCTTCTGTATCATGGCTATAGTGAATGGTGTTGGAGTAAACATAGCGATGCATGTATTTTTTTAAGGCTTATTTTATTGTTTTTGACAGAGACAAAGAGAGACAGAGATGGATAGAGACAGAGAGAAGGGGAAGGGCCCAGCGCAGTCTCCATAGTTGTATGTCATCAGTTTTTTGACGTGGTTTCATTCCACACAGGTGGGCAGGAGCTGCATAGGGCAGGAACTGGACTGGGGCCTCCCACTTGGGAGACACAACTCATCGAGCCAGGGGCCAAGCCAGGGGCCAATCCAGGGGGTGAGAACCAAACTGGGGGCCTCCTGAATGGGGAGCACACCGAAGTTCAGCACATGGGTTTGCACAGGCCAGGACTGGGACTCAATCCTTTTTCCCTGGAGCTACAAAGGGTGTGCTCAGCCCACTGAGCCATCCTGGCCTCCCCCAGGTTTTTTTTTAGTGCAATTGTAAATGGGATTATTTTCTTAATTTTCTTTTCTATTAGTTTATTATTAGTGTATAAAAATACAGCTGGTTTTGAATGTTAATTTTGTATCCTGCTACTATACTAAATTCATTTATCAGTTCCAATAATTTTTTGATAGAATCTTTGGGATTCTCTGTACATAGTATCATGTCACCTGCAAATAATGACAGTTATACTTCTTTTTTTTAATTTATTTTATTGTTTGAGAGAAGGGAGAGAGAGAAAGAGAAGTGGGGAAAACCTGGAGCAGTCTCCATAGTTGTATGTCATTAGTTGTGACATGGTTTCATTCCTCACAGGTGAATGTAGGGCCACATAGGATAGGAACCAAACCAGGGACCTCCCCATGGGAGGTAAGAACTTTCACTACCATGCCATCCCGGCACTTACCAGTTGCACCGCTGCTAAGTATATGGGGTTTGCATGGACAGAGGACAGGAATCGAATGCTGGACCTTGTGATTGGAAGGCAAGCACTCAATCACTGAGTAATCTTGGCATCTCCTAAGAGTTTCATTTCTTCCCTTCAAATTTGGATGCATTTATCTCTTTTTCTTTCTTTCTTTTTTTTTTTTTATTGTTAAATTTAATGGGGTGGCATTGGTTGGTAACAATTAGTTTCCCAATGTACAAGTCCACATCACATCACCCATGCATTGCATTATGTGCCCACCTCCCAGAATCAGGTCCCTCTCCACCACCATATATCTGGTGCCCACTCCCACCTCCCCCCTCTAACTCTCCCTCTCCCCCCTCCTCCCCCCTCTCCACATAACCACCAAACTATTGAGTGTGTCCATAATGCTGGTGCCCTCCCCTCTCCTCCCCTTCCCTCAGGCCATCACCAAGCTATTGAATGTGTCCATAGGTCTCTGTGTCTTTGTTACTTTCAGTTTTATATTCCACCTATAAGTGAGGTCATATATTTCTTTCTTGTCTGATTGCTATAGCTAGAATTACCACCACAATATTAAAAAAATAAAATAAAGTGGTGAAAGTGGACTTCCTTGTCTTGTTCTTGGTCTTAAAGAGAAAAGTTAAATTTTCTCCATGATATTAGCTATGAATTTGTCACATATAGTCTTTATTTTATTGAGATATGTTACCTCTATTCCCACTATTTTTTAACTTTTTAAAAAGATTTTATTGTTTTGACAGAGAGACAGAGATGGAGAGAGACAGAGAGAATGGGAGGTCCCAGAGTTGTACATCATCAGTTTTTGACATAGTTTTATTCTACACAGCTGGGCAGGAAACAGCACAGAACAGGAACCAGGCCAGGGCCTTCCTGCATGAAAAGCTCACCCCACAAGAACCAAACTGGGGGCCTCCCACATGGGAAGCACACCCCAATTCAGCATATGGGTCCGCAGAGGCTGGGGCCAGGACTGGGACTCGATCCTTGGACTCCAAGGCTGCAAGATGAGCATTTAACCTGCTGAGCCATCCAGGCTTCCCCTATTTCCACTTTGCTGAGAGTTTTTATCGTAATTGGACACTGGATTTTGTCTAAAGCTTTATCTGCATCTCATGATATGACCATATAATTTTTAATTTTGTTTATGTGGTGTATCACATAAATTGACTTGCACATATTAAACCAGCCTTGCATACCAGGAAAGAATCCTATTTAATTGTGGTATATGATCTTTTTAATGTATTACTGAGTTTGGTTTGCTAATATTTTGTTTAGGATTTTTCCATCAATGTTTATTAGGAATGTTGGCCTATAGTTTTCTTTTTTCGGTAGTCTTTGTCTGTTGTTGGAATTCAGGCAATGGTGCCCTTGTAAAATTAACTTGGGAAGCTTTCTTCCCTTTGAATTTTTTTAAATAGTTTGAGGAAAATAGGTATAAATTCTGTTTTAAATGTTTGGTAAAATTCACCTGTCAATCCATTTGGTCCAGAACTTTTGTTTGTTGGGAACTTGTTGATTACTGATTCAATTTTGTTGGTAGTAATAGGTCTGTTCAGATTTTATGTTTCTCCTAAATTTAATCTTGGGAAACTATATGCTTCTGAAACTTATTTATTTCTTCCACGTTGTCTAATTTGGTAACATATACTTACCCATACTATTTTCTTTATAATTTTTTGTATTTCTATGGTATCTACTATCACTTCTCCTCTTTCAGTTCTGATTTTATTTACTTAGGTCCTATCTCCATTTTCTTGTTGATGAGTCTAAAGATTTGTCAATTTTGTTCACCTTTTCAAATAAACAACTGTGCATTTCATTCATTTTTTTTTTCTTGTCTTAAGTTTGTTTATTTCTGCTCTGATCTTTATTATTTCCTTTCTTGTTCTCACTCTGAACTGTGCTCTTTTTCTAGTTCCCTTAGGTGTAAAGTTAGACTGTTATTTAACTTTTTCTTTTTTACTTTATGTAGGCCTACATTGCTATAAATTTCTCTCTTATGACTGCTTTCACTGTGTCTCATAGATTTGGGGTCATTGTGTTTTCATTTCTGTTTGTTTCAAGGTATCTTTTAATTTGTTCCTTGATCTTCTTGTTGAACCATTCATTATTTAGTAGCATGTTATTTAGCCTCCATGTACGTGCACGTTTTTCAATTTTTTTTCTTATAATTGATTTCTAGTTTTAGACCATTGTAATCAGAGAAGATACTTGTTATGATTCTTTTTAATTATTGAGACTTGTGACCTAACATAGCGTTTATCATGAAAAGTGTTCTATTATACTTGCACTTGAAAAAATGTATATCCTGGTGACTTGGGGTGAAATTATATAAAAGTATCAGTTAAATCCATTTTGTCTAGTGTGTCATCTAAGGCCACTGTTTCCATGTTGATATTCTGTCTGGAAAATCTGTCCATTGGCATTATTAGAGTGTTAAAGCCCCATAATATAATTGTGTTATTGTTTATGTTTGCCTTTATGTGGGTCAATATTTGCTTTATGTATTTATGTACTCCTATGTTGGATGCATAAATGTTTACTAGGGTGATTGATGTTCTTTTGCTAAATTGATTTTTTTTATTATTATGTAATGTCCTTCCTTTACCTCTTATTATAATCTTTGTTTTAAAGTCCATTTTGTCTGATATATGTATTGCCACCTGAGCTTTTTCTCACTTCCATTTGCATGGAATACATTTTCTATCACTTTACCTTCAGTCTGTGTGTGTCTTTCTATCTGAAGTGGGTCTCCTATAGACAGCATAAATAAGGGTCTTGTTTTCTTATCCACCCAGCCACCCTATTTTCTGATTAGAGCATTTAAACTATTTACATTGAAAATAAGTACTGATAAATACGTAGTTATTGCCATGTTATAATTCATATTTTTTTAATCTTCATTTGTTTTCTCCATTCTTCTGCTTAAAGAAGTTCTTTTACCATTTATTGTAACACTGGCTTGGTGGTTATAAAATTCTTTAGCTTGTGTGTGTGTGTGTGTGTGTGTGTGTGTGTGTGTGTGTGTGTGTGTCTTGGAAGCTCTTTATCTCTCTTTAAATTTTAAATGATAGCCTCGTTGGGTAGAGTAGTCTCGGTTGTAGACCCTGGCTTTTTATTACTTTGAATATTTTTTGCCATTCCTTTCTGATCTACAAAGATTTTGCTGAGAAATCTGCTGATAGTTTTATGGGAGCTTACTTGTAAGTAACTACCTGTCCTTCTTGCTGCTTTTAGAATTCTCTCTTTGTCTTTGATTTAAAATCAAACTTTTAATAATGATGTGTCATGGTGTGGGCCTTTTTGGGTTCATCTTGATTAAGACTCTGCATTTCCTGGGCTTGTATGTCTATTTCCTTCATCAGTTTCAGGAAGTTTTCAGTCATTATTTCCTCAAATAGCTTCTCAATCCCTTGCTTCCCCTTCTCTCCTTCTGGTACTCCTATGATGCAAACATTGTTACACTTGATGTTATCCCATAGGTCCCTTAATTATCTTCTTTTTTAAAAAAATTCCTTTTCCTTTTTGTTGCTCTGATTGTCTCCTGCTACCTTATCTACTAAATCACTGATTTGATCCTCTGCTTCACCTAATCTGCTGTTGATTCCTTCTAGTGTATTCTTCATTTTAGTTATTGTATTCTTTATTTCTGACTGGTCCTCTTATAGTTTCTATGTCCTTCTTTATGCTTGCTATCTCCTTGTTGAAATTCTCACTAAGTTCCTTAAACATTCTTATAACCAGTGTTTTAAACTCTGTCACTGGTAGGTCAGTTGTCTCCATTTCAGTTCTATTTCTGGAGAATTCTTCTTTTCTTATATTTGGAACTTGTTTCTTTGTTTCCTCATTCTGACTGCCTCTCTGTGTTTGCTTCTATATAGTAGGTAGATGTCTTATGTCTCTCAGTCTTTCCGGGGTAGCCTTATGTAGTCTGTGTCCTATGTGGTCCAATGGTGCAATCTCCCTGATCTCCTGCATGCATGTTCCAGGAGTGTCCCTTGAGTGTGTTGTATGTGTTCTTCTGTTGTAGTTGAGCCTTGATAACTAACTTTTAGCGTGTTAGTGGGTAGAATTGACTCCCAGGCTGACTGACTATGAGAATTGGCTACCCCCACAGTATATAAGCTGCTATGTGGGAGCTGACCCTTCAGAGGGGGAGTTGCCTGCAAAGGTTCTTGTGCCTGTTGAGACTACCCTTTGGGTGTGCCACTTGTGAGACTAACCAAGTAGTGCTCTGGTGTGGTCCAAAGCTGGCTTCTGAGGGTGTTGTTTCTGCTGTCTTCTGGGAGATCCTTTTGTGCAGGCAAATTTCAACCTTGCCTATGACCAGACCACAGCTACCTGGTAGGATCCACAAAGCTATATATGGTTGACTGCTATCTGTGTCAGGCCTGAAGGTGTGTGAGGGTGAACTAAGGCTGACTGCCACCAGTATTGGGCCTGCAGCAGCTTAGCAAAGGGCCCAGGGACCCCTAGGCCTATTGTCACTTGCCAGCCGCCTGTAAGGCTCAGCCATTAAAAGAGACCCCTTAGGTATACAGGCCAGGCTGGTGACCCAATGTTGAGAGAGCCTTGGGCTATGCTACTTGAACTGGGTGTGGCAGGGACTCAGGGAGACAGGAAGTGTGGCCAGTGGTTTTTACAAATTTAATGTAGATTCAGTTATTTTACCAATGCCCAGCATGTGCCCAATTTGCAAAATGTCCTGAGAATATCACAGCCAGCCACCATTCACCTCAGGCAGTGTCTGGCCTGTGATTACTTTGTGAAATGCCCTAAGAATATCAGAGCCATCCATAGTTGACCCCGGGCTTGCAAATCCCCCAGAGCAGCCCACCAGGCTGTGGTACAGGTTGTGGCTTTCTGCTCACTACGCAAAGTTCAGCAGGCTGGCAGGGGGCATCCTTTGCTATAGGAGGGGTGGAGCTGTCTGCGCAGTAGTTGAGAGTGTTCTAGGCAAACAAGCCCTAAGTGGGCAGGATCAGGTTCCAGGGAGTTACAGGGTGTGACTGGTAATTTTTACAAAGTTGGTACAATTTTGGTTCTTGTACTGGAGCCTGGCTGGTGACCATTTTGCAAAAGTACCCTGAGAACTCCATGGCCAGCCACCACTTGCTCCAGGCCCACGGGTCCTAGAGAGCCACCCAGGAGATGCTACAGTGCAAAGTGTGGCTAGTTCTCATGATCAAAATTTCCCAGGACTGCTGTGAGCCAACCGGTGCTACAAAAGTCTTTCACAGCTTGTGGGTGGGCTGATGGGTTAGTAGCTAAGAGTGCTCTAGGTGATAGAGTATTCACTGTGTGAGGCTACAGTCCAAGGCTTACCAAGGTGGTATGCTCATGCAGATTTTACCAGACCAATGCTATCTCAGGTTTGGTCCTTTGGGGGAGGGTTCAACATAGAAAAGATGGCATCCTCCCATATACTACATGTGAAACAGGCTCCACACAAAGACAATGGTCCCTCCAGTCCTCACCCCAAAACCATACAACTTAATCTTTCTCCATATGACTCTGGTGCTTCTCAAATTGCTGCCCCTCCAATGGAGACCAGGTGAGTATGTGCAAGTAAGTCTCTGTGTGTGCCTTTTAAGAGGGGGTCTGGGTTTCCAGCCACCTTCTATCTCATCAAGATGGACAGACAGAATCCTTACTGATTTTCACTGTCAGATGTTGTGGGAACTCCTCTTTTTTGCAGAGGACTCCTGGGTTAGGGATCCCAGTGTGGAGCTGGGACCCCTACCTTTTCCAAAGGACCTCCACCCTGGAGGTGTTCCTCCCAGTGTTCAACCACTATCCCATGGGTTTGGGGTCAGCCTGTTTCACATCTCTGCCCCTCCTATTAGTCTCAACCTGGCCTTTTCTTTAGATTCTTAGTTATAGACATTCTGTTCAGCTCATCTTCAGATTATTCTTGAGGTTGATTGTTCTAGAATTTATTTGTAATTTTAGTGTGATCCTGGGAGACAGTAGGCAAAGCATTTACTTAATCCACCATCTTAGACCTTCTTCTAAAAAAATACCTTTTTGAGAGAAATTAGTCCCACATTCTGGATTTGTCTGAGATGGTAGTAGTTCCCTAGGTGAGCGGTGGTCTGTATTATGGATGTCAGGTGGTCTGAATGAATAAACATCCTTTCCTTAGTCCTTTAGGGAGTAACCAGAGGTCTAATGTATATCCAGGTATTAATTTAGGACTGAAAAGTTTAAAAGTTTAAGTTCTCAAGCTAGTTAAAACCAAAATAGAATTGCTTCTTCATGCTTCAACCTATTTGATTTTAGTAATTTAGAAGCTTGACTATAGTAACTCAATTTTATTCTATTCATCAATGAGGATGAGGATTTTGTCTGTTTTTATTCACTGTTATTACCCCAGTACTTAGAATAGTATGCAACACATAGAAGGTGTTCAACAAATATTTGTTGAATGAATGATGACTGCATGCATAAACCTGTCTTCTGATTATAAGATTTAAGAAGACCCCCATTGAGGAGGACAGATTATGTCTCATTTATTTTTGCACATATACCCTTAGTGCTTTGCATATAGCAAGTGCTCTTCAAATCTGAGATTTCCTCAACAATGCTTCATACAGTCTAACCAACCATACTGCTCATCACATTTCCACATGCATTATTTTGTTACACTCTACGTGTCAGAAAGAATTGGACTATAATGCAAATGATTTGGATAAGTAAATTGAAGAATAGAGAGGTTAAGTGACTTCTTTAAAGCCACACATTTACTAACAAAGCCATGCTTGGCCTCTAGCCCCTTGATATCTAGTTCAATGCTTTTTATTTTCTCCAGAACTATGTTCCTATATCTCTTGAACTCCTCATATAATATAAGCATGTTTAAACACCTACTACTCAAAATAAAAAAGAAAAAACAAAACAAAACTTGAAACTACTCGAATTAGAGCTCTATGTATGAATCATAATTCTTGACCAAGTAAAAATCCTTCTTAACTCTAATGGTCACTTATCTGAAGATGATCAATGTACCAGGAACACCTGAACATTGTGTCTCTCAGTTTTCAATGGTTAACTTACATCTAGCTGACACAAGAAGGTGTGGGTCTCTACAACTTATGGTTCTTTCATCTGTTTCTTTGTTGTTGTTTTTTATTGTTAAATTGGGGTGACGTAGTTTCCAGGTGTACAATTCTACAGTATATCATCTATGCATTATGCATTGCAGTATGTGTTCACCACCCATATGTTTCTTTAGAAAATCCTATTAGACAAACTAATTCTACAAAGAATCATTTGTAGAATCAGCTTCCATTTAATGAGTCAACTCAACCATTCTTGGGTCACAGCACAATTCTCTGGCCCCATGACAATGAGGTTGAAGCATAGAATAGGGAAAGCAATGAGGAACTGTGTAGTGTGCAGCACCCTCCCAGAAAGTATGCTCCTCCTCCAATGCAATAAAAGGATATAACAAGAAAAGTGACAACATGGTCTTTCATCCATTCAGTTAATAAATATTAACATCCAAGTGCCAGTTCTAGGCGCTTGAACAATTATAATACAATATGGTAAGTACAAACATAGCCTTATTAACATGGCATTATTGGATAACTGAGGAAGACAACTTCCACCATCTTGAGTATGAAGGGTCAAAAAAGGTTTCCTGAAGAATTGATACTTTGCCAATGGACTCTATAGTTCAAATGATATATCCTGATGCTCTCATTGCCTCTCTCTCCCTTTTGAAGATGTGCTCTCCAGCAAATGCACTTTATTCTCAAACATAGTAGAAAAATATCATCAATCCAAACTTAAATGCCCCTCAGAAGATAGACTTTCTTCACTTACCCTTGTAATTTCCCAAAAAATTATTCTGATTGGGCTAACCTGACCTTATTAGATAAGGACATACCATAGACTGCCTTTACCCAGGTCAGAGAGGAAATAGTTTCAAAAGAAAAAAATTATATGCTTAGAAGAAAGACAAGGGAAGCAGGCTAACTCAGTCCCCACTAGCCCCTGTGCTGGACAACTTAAGACCCAGACTAGAGTATTGCCTGTTCAGTTTTAAAATAAGCATCTCACACTGACCTAGGACTTCTGTCCTTTTATTTGAGCCACTGCAGAGTCACTACCCCCTAGGTCTGACCCACCCACAGCTGTGGTACTCAGTTGCCTATGCCTTTTCTCCTCTCCCTCCCAAGGACTTCCTCTGGCACAACCCTCAAGAGTAAGGAGCTACTGTCCACCAAAAATAAATGGAATTGAGTGGATAAATGCCCAGTATCTTTATGTCCCCTGGGTCAACTCTGAAGCATGTTCCCCATGATTCTGCAGAGGTTACCTCATGCACTTAAGTTCCCCCTCACTAGCACATATTTCACAGGGATTTATCCCTTCTTTGCTTACTTCTCTCCTTCACTTAAACTTCCTAAATAACCACATGCAACCAAGGCTTTATCCTTGGGTCTTCTTTTGGGTAATTCTAAACTAAGATACCTGGTTAGACTAAGAACCTGGACATGCAGTGGGATTATACTCTTCTGCACACACTGACAATGATCTTCTAAGTGAAAAAGACAACTCCTTGAAGTATCAACTATGTGTCCCATTTATTTTTGGTTGTCCTTGGGGCCTAGCGAAGTGAATATTCAGCAAATACGTATTAAAGAGAATCAAATTCCCAATGTGTGTGTTCAGGAGATGTGCTGTCTTGTGTGTACAGTCACATTTTAGCTGAGAGGAAGGTGGTCTTATCTACAGGAAAAATACTGAAATATTTTTAACTGGGGATCTAAAAACAGAGACTGGAGTTACAGATGTTTTTCATAGCTAGAAGAAAGATAAAAAGAGAGTAAGTTAATAAGCGATTAGGAGAAAGTGGATAGTAGTGGGTCTCCTTCACTTCTCACCACTGTTGCATTTTCCTACATCTGGGATTCTCAAAAATAAAGTGAGCACAGGTTTGCAAATATTATCTTTCATAACAGACCATTGATCCTGAGACCTGTGGGTAGTCAATAGCACTATTTACAATTATTAGACCATCAAGTACTTTTGGTTGAGACATCATGAAACTTAAACAATTATCACAAGAAATCTCAGCTTTTTAAGATCAAGGTTCTGGTATTATCTTTCGGCAGAGGGAAATGCAATCATGCTGTCCCTATAGATTTATCCATTTCCATCAGGTAAAAACTCCAGAGTCCTGGCCCGCAGAACAGGAATGGCAGCTCCCAGACTCATCATAGAGCAGACCGATTACCTGAGAGATTGGACTCTGGTGAATTTGACCCAGAACATTCATGAATCTTTTCTTCTAGTTAGAGGGGTTGTCTTCTCCCTGGAGTTCAAGGGAGAGGGCTTCTGTAAGATAAATAGATGCATGTGACTGCACCATATTTTATATAGATACAAGATTTGGAAAATTAGGTCACAGGAGGGAGGGAAAAGTTGATTCATTACCAGGGCTTGAGAGAGGCAGGATTACCTCATCACAAATTCAAAGGTAATCTGTTTTCCCCAATTGTCATGATAATGAATCACCATTGTTAATAAATTGGGAAGTGAGTTACACCTTTGAGTGGCTGGATAAACCAAAGTTGCCTGGCATCTGTCTTCATTAGAAAAGCAATGAAATGGTGGGTAGGGATGAGGGCACTGCATGATTCTCATGCCCTTCTTCACCTGAGGATCAAAAAACTCAACTTTTTATTTAACATTCTCTTTTGGCCAAGACACCCAAAGCCAAATGATCCCAAATAAGTCTTTAAACTTGAGTCACCCATCTGAGATCTGTCAAAGTCTCCTCATGAAAAATCAAAGACAGGAGCAATTTATTTCTTTAACAGTGGAACAGCGGCAGAATATAATTTCTGAACATCACTCAGCACAGGCAGAGGTCTTTATTAGAATAGAATTTTTCCCCATGCAAATGAAAACCAGGAATGGAAAGTGATTCCATCCCCCTTCCCTCCTCCCCCATTTCTCTGAATCTTGAGAGTTTAACCTCAGAGCTGGTCACTTTAGAAAATCCAAGCCCAGTGGTTCAAACAAACTGGTCAGCATCAGAGCTCACTGTGGCATTTGATGGCTCACTGAGGGATCAGGCCTCCAGCTTCAGCAGATAAATCACCTTCAAGTCCCTCAGCCTTCAGGACAGACAAATCTTTGGTCGTGGAGTCGTCAATAATCCAAACAGAACTCGGAATGTGGTTATAACTCTTTATTGCTTTTAGGCCCACAAAAAACCTGAGACGAATTCTGAGCTATATGATTTGATAATGGCATTTGACAAGTTCCCATTTATTTGAAGGGTGGGGGAGAAAATCTTTTTTGTCTGATCATTCTGTCAAAATCCTGCAAGTGATTTTCATTTCTCTCTCTTGGGCAAGATTAAAAAGCAAACCCCCGTGCCTTCTGTCATATGATCCTGGTGCTGAGAGTTCAAGAAATTTCAACAGTAATTTAATATAGGAGATTTGAGGAGAAAGAGAGGGAGAGGGAGAGAGAGAGAGAGAAGAGAGAAGAGAGGACTCTGCTCAAGGAGAGCAGGGAAGATTGTCTGGTAGGAGACGACGTGAATATCAACCTTTTGTCTATGTCTCATTTCCCTTCTTGGGAGAAAAGCTGTGTGATCCCTTCCACAGAGAAGCCCTGAAGAAAGAGGAGGAGGCCAGTTGAACTATCAGACCAGAAAGAAGGGCCGGCATTCCCTTCTCTGCCCCAGCTGTTTCCATCACAAGCAGCCTGCACTGATTGGCCCAATTGACACTTCTTTCCTGTGAGAGGTTCAAGACACCTCCATCATTCATTCAAGCACCAGCCCCCAGTTTAAGAGGAGAATGGGGCAGTGAGCAACTTCAGGTCTCCCTGTAAACTTTGATTTCACCCTCCTTTCTTAACCTTTTGTGGCAATTCACCTTCTTTTTTGTCTCTTGTGAAAAACAATGACTATGCACTATGCAAAAATATTCTACATAATCTGTGTCTCTTGTTGGGATATGGAATCTTAGCATAGGAAATACCAGTACCCACTCCCGGATAGGGAGATACAGGACACGCTGGGGCCACTCTGCCCTCCGGGGCCACAAAAATAAACCTCTACTGGATTCCTTGAGAAGGCCTCCATGTATGTAAAAATGATTATCTCCTCCCTGATGTTTTCTTCTTCAGGAGTTTCTCAGAGACACTCAACAATCCGACTTAACAAATATTTATTTACTGGTTTAAGGCATTGTTTTTGGCCTCACAGAATCTACCCTTCCCCCACATGTTTCTTAGGATTTCCCCACTTTTCTCTGGCAGTTTGGGATGGGTTTGCCCACCCACGTCCAGGAAAGGAAAACACGGCCCTGACTTAAGCCCATGGACATATACCCCACTCCCTGTGGGGGGGATGCATTCAGTGGAGGGGCGAAGGGCAGCTGGGAAAGTGGTGCCTTCCCTCCTGTTGGGCTAGAAGCTGAGACGCTATCAAGTCCGGAGCTCCTGAATCATTTCTGAGGCTGAGGCCCAACCTAGCTCAGGGGACATGGAGCCAACATGGAGAAGGCTACTAGGAGGTGGGGGTGAGAAGGCCAGGTCCTGGGGGTGTTATTTGGGCCCCTGCAGCTACAGGCAGCAACTCCAAGAATTCTCTGCTCTTCCCTTCTGGCTTACCTCACTCTGAGTTAGCCTTTCTGTCCCTGACACAAATCTCTCAACCCACCCAGAAAATATAGGTACAGATGAGTCACCACATGATAGCTAGCACCGTAGCAGAACCCCAACTTCCTTTTAGAGTTTCCATCTCCTCCAAATATCTTTCTGTGAGGCCACCCCCCAAAAAACTCAATGTTCTTGCATTCTTATTTTAATCTCATCTACGGCCTGACCCCTAACCCACCATCAATCCCTCCAGGATTCCAACTTCACTGTCCCCACGGACGCTGTGCCCTTGGCTGTCCTCTGGAGCTTCCTGAGTTGATCTGCTTGGGCACTGCCACCTGTCCCAGGGCTCTCTGCTGATCTGGACTCCTGGGCTCACCTCTGTCCTGCAGATAGAGAGATCCTCCCCCTTCCCCATGGCCCACACATCCGGAGAGGTTCCCCAGCAGAGCTGTGTGCGCTCCTACGTTTAGCACTTGTACCCATCGCCTGTCCCTTCCTCCTCCAGCTCAGCTCTATCAAGTTAACCCTGTGGGCTCACCTCAGAGCTCCATCCTAGACCCACTGTGCACCCCAAATGTGGCAAGCTAGCCAAAGTCCCTGGAAGTCATAAGGTTCTTGGCGTGACCTTATGAATTATTGGCATGTGATCTGAAGATAACCAAGTATAATTTTATAGT